>JAMALD010000005.1:476887-534553 GCA_023628235.1 Rhodotorula sp. S30-09
GCCGCCCGCGCCCCCGCGGGACTCACGTAAAGCAACGGAATCATCAGGATCGATACGCCCGCGAGAAGCGAGGATCCCCCTCCGATCCCGAGGGCCTTGAAGTACTTCTCTCCGAAGAGCGGGAAGACGGACGCAAAGACTGAGCGGAAGAGGGTGTTGCCTGCGAGGATTGAGGCGGCGTACATCGGGTATCTGCGCAGCGCGAGGAGAGGGAGAGGGGTTAGGTGGGAAGGAGAGGGAGAGGGGAAGGAAGGGGACGTACGACATCGAGACATACATCATGATGCTCTGGAAGGCGAGGTAGATGCCAGGCAGGTAAAGCGCCGCACCGATAATCGGCCAGATCCTGCGCACATCGCCACAGACTCGGTCAGCCTCCTCCTTCACACCTCCCAGAGAAGAGAGCGGGACGCACCAATGGACGCTCTCCCTCGAAGTCCAGCCGAAGATGAACAGCGAGACGGGGATGAACGGCGCGGCGAACAAGCCGAGTTCGAGGCGGGACTCGGGCGCGAGGTTGGGGTTCTTCTGCATACGAGGACCCATGTACTTGCGTTGGTAGACGACGTAGAAGGCGTACTGCGGGCGTGGGGAGTCAAGACGGGTCAGTCACGAGTTCGAGCGGGTAGAAGGCTCGTTGACCGAGTCTGTTCGTAGCGGCTGGAGGAGAGGACGAGAAGGGAAGAAAAGGAAAGACGACGCACGGTGATGCCAGCCGCGACGACGAAAGCGAGGTACGGAAGCCCGCCAACGCCGAGCGAGAAGTGGTGAATCTCGTTGAACGTGAGGGGGAACGCCTCGAACCTGCGCAACGATGCTCAAAAGTCAGTCTCGTGTCGAGCAGAGGAAGGGAGGAAGCGAGTGACGCACCAGAGGTAGAAGACGGCGTAGACGAGCGCGATATACGAGTGTGCGACGGCGAGGGCGGGTTCAGCCGCGAGGCGGAAGGCGATCGTGATGCGCTTCTTGAGGACAAGTCCCAAGTGTTCCTTCTCGGACTCGAGCAACTCGGCGGGGGCCTTGAGGAGCATGTTACCGGTCAACTTGCGCAATCGCTCGGCGCGGCGAATGAGGATGGTCGATTCGAGAGTCTCGGGGAAGAGGAAGAACATGACGAGGAAGGCGAAGCCCGAGACCCAGAGGAGCTCGAGGAAAGGCCACCGCCAGTTCATGTTCTGCGCGGCGAAGCCACCGACGACGGGTCCGAAGATCGGTCCGCAGACGGCGCCGTTGGCTGCGAGCGCGGATGTTGCGCGAGTCAGTGATCGAGTCAAGGTGAGCGAAGGGAAACACGACGCACCCCAGGCACCGATAGCGACGGCCAAGTCCTTCATGGGGAAGACATCTGCCATACTCGCTCCGCCCGTCGCAAGCGCCGGCGACCCAACGAAGCCCGAGAGGAATCGGAAGACGAGGACGGTCGCGATGTTCTTGGCGAGGACTTCGGGGATCTGGAAGATGACGAAGAGGGCGAGGCCGATGATGTAGACTGGGTTGCGGCCGAATCGGGGGAGTTCTTGCAGCGGCGAGAGGAACACTGCGCGTGCATCAGACCGTCAGCTTCGAGTTGTTCGCAGGGAGGACAAGGTGAACGCACTAGGGCCGAATCCGTACGCGGCGACAAAGAGCGTCAAGCCGGACGTCGCTCCGACCTGATTGATGCCAAAGTCTTGCATCAAGCCGGGAATCGACGACGTGTAGATAGCCGAGCCGATGTAGATGCCGAAGGTGTAGAGCGAGATGACGAGTGCAACAAAGACGCGCTTCCGTAGCGACCAGTTTCTGCGACACCGCGGGAGGTTAGCTCGCCGAACGCGTCGAGGAGAGGGAACGGGCGACGCACAAGGGCCGGTCAGGATCGTTCTCCTCCCAGTCGACGAGGAAAGGGTACGGCGCGGCTGGTTCAGGCTCCTTGGTCGGCTCGACGGGCGCCGCCTGCTTCTCGAGGTCGAGGTCGAGGTCGGCCTGTCCGTCGCCGTCCTTCCGCGCGGGGCAGACACCGGGCTCATCGACGAGTGTCACTGCTCCACTCGGTGTCGCGGGGAGGGTCGCAGAGGAGTAAGTCGAGTCGTCTGTCGCGGTGCGAGGGATCGGAGAGGCAGGTGTCGACGCGGCGGACGGCTCGAGGTATCGCTTGGGTACGACGTAGCCTGGTCGCTGGTCTGCGTAAGGTAGGAGGCGGCCGTTTGAAGCCCAGTTCACGAGCTGTCCGAATGTCGAGTCGCGTACGAGGTCGGGTGCCATTGCGCGATGGAGTGAGGTGAGCGTGAGACGAGGCGGGTTGAGAGGTGCGGTGGGTGAGGGGTGCAGGGTGACAGTGAGAGAGAGTGAGTGAGAGAGGCGAGCTGTGCAGACGAGAGAGAGCACGCGGGTCGAGAGCTGGGACGACGCGAGTGGAGGAGGACGAGCTCCGCGCCTCCGCTCGCCGATCTCACTCAGCGCTCAGTCAGCCGCGGCGCAAGCGCTCACTCACGCGCACTCTCGGTCAGCGGCCCCTGGGCCAGTCCACGGTGCACTCCAGTGTCGTCTATGTACCCTCCGCACACTGCCTGCCGCCTCCACCGCCCGCTGTCGAAAACCAGCGAGTGGCGCGGCAGTTGCGCGCCGAACCCCCTCGCGCGCTGACAAAGCGCCCGCCAAGCCACGGGAACCTAGTCATCAAACGCGCCCTCATTCTCGAACGAGGCGCATGATCGTGGATCCCTTCCGTGATCGAGCGCAAGTCGGATCAAGCAGAGGTTGCTTGGTCACCACTGCAGGCGAGCACAGTCAGCGCGAGACTGGGTCGTGTCCGACGGCGAGCAAGCAAAAAAAAGTCGGCGTGCTCCCAGGCGAGGTGTCAAGGCGGAACGCTCCGAGCGGTGTGAGTAGCCAGCTCAGCGTTCGAGCAAGTCCCTTCGCTCTCCTCGTGCCGATACTCTTCGTCCCGATCGCTCGACTCGTGGCTCTTCGCGCACGGCCATCGGCCAAGTCCATAGCATCCTCGTGGAGTTGCGGAGCCACCGTCTGAGCAACACGTGGCAGGACAGAGGAGGTCGTGACAGGAGGAGGAGGTGGAGCAAAAGTGGAGGTCCCTCCTCCCATCGTCATGTTTGGGAAACCGAAGCGAGGAGCGACAAGAGACCGGTACCCGAGAGGGGTGATGGCGTGAGCTGAGAACGAGTTTGAACGTGCGGCAGTGAGAGGGCGAGGAGAGGTGAGACCGAGCGAGCAGGAAATTGAGGTGGAGAGTCGACGGCTGGGCAAGCGAGCGGCGGCAGCGGCAGCGGCAGCGGCCTCGTGTGGTGTTGGCAAGCCACAGAAGAACCTGTCTAATAGAACGCAAGCGAAGAGCGAGAATCGTCGAGCTGCGCGAAGGAGGAGAGGAGGACGAGAGACTCGTCAGCTTGCGCCCTCAACGCCTCAACCCTCTTGCCGCCGCCACGCTCATAGCCTCAGCAATAAAAGCTGTACACATATCCCCCCATCACTCCCATCCCGTTCCAGATCCGCCCCAAAACCGCAGAGGACCCGCCTAAAAGACGTGAACCGCCGGGGAATGGGAGCGAGTGGAAGGGTGGGATGGAATGGGGTGCTTCGTGCTCATTAAATCGTTTGTTTGTGACCTTCTTTGGCTGGAGCGTGGCGAGAGAGGGGAGGAGGGAAAGAGAGGCAGAGCTCACAGATTCGACAAGCGAGGAGAGGCCGACGGACGCGGGAACTAGCGAGTAGGATTAAGCGAATAGCTGTCGAGCCATACTGGGTCAGCTCGAGCGCACCCAGCCGCCAGAGCGAGGGAAGGGGAGCCCACCAGACAGCCAAAGCACGACCCGCCGTCTCTCTCGCGATCTTGCTCCCTTATACGCTCGGAACAGCCTGCGATTGCATCCCGCGTGTACCAATCCCCTCCGCTCCCCTCACCATCCCAAGAGGCGCACGAGGTCGAGGAGAGGCAGGGAGGGAAAAGTTTCGCCGTCGTCGTCGTCGGAGAGAAATGTGCCGGATATGCGTCAGCACGGTCCCGCGCTAAGGCCGTCGGCCCTCGTAGAGCAGCGTCAGGCTAGTTCGCGTCAGTCCGCTTCCTATCACCGGTTTGTAAAGTTGGTCTCCCCCTCGGTGGGCGCCTCGAGAAGAGGCAGTCCCATGGCACTGAACCGTCTCTGGAGAGGAGGCGGGCAGCGTGGCAAGAACTGTGTGCGTGACAGTGGTCAGTGTGAGGTCCTGGAGCGACCAGCAAGCGAGAGGACGACGGACGGGTGAATTGTAGAGAACCAAGAGGCAAAGCGCGCGAGTGAGCCGAGTTTGACCCGCTCACACCCGCCGCTCGCGCTCACGCACCGCTCAAGATGACTTGCTAGCGCTCCCGTTGCTTTTTTGAGGGTCGTTTGTATCGTCCGCCCGACGCTCAGCCCCGCCCGCGCTGTTCTCTCACCTCCCCCACCTCCTCACCGCGCCGACTTCTCGCAGGACTTGCCATGGTCTACGGTGCATCCCAGCCCGCTCTGAAACGTCGAATCACCCTAACAACTCTACGTACGCGCACAGACCCGCCCTCGACGCCTCCGCGCCCCCGCACAGCCCGCTCAACCTCCATCTCCACCCACTCCCCTCTCCAGTCACCCTCTCACACCCTCTCCTACCGCCTTTCGTCGCGCATTCGCACGCGCAGTACGCATTTGATTCAGTTTCGGAATGGTGGCGTGAAGGAGAAGGACGGCAAGAGGGAGATGAAGGGAGGGACATGGGGCCCGGTTGATGAGCGGACATGGGGGTTCGTAAGAAGGCGATGGGCGAGGGTTGTGCTGCTCTTGGTTGCGGTCGTGGTCACTCTCTGTGTCCTCTCGCGAACGCCAAAGCGGCCACCTCTGATCATTCGTGCGGCTCACTCCCGATCCGACTCCGCTTCTCGACTGACAAAGGCTCGCTCGTACCCCCAGCGAGACGACCTTATACCACGCAAGAGTACCGCCACCTCGATCACTCCCTCCCAATATCGCTACGTCCCGCGACCCGCATCCTGCACGTCACGAAGGAGTTTGGGTCAGCGACGATGGGTGGACTGGGCGTCATGCTCACGGCGCTTTCGATCGCTCAATCCAACTCGCCTCTCCTCTCTATCGCCATCGCCCTTCCACATTACTCCTACCTCCGCGAGCGATACTCGGCAGACGATATTCGCCCTTTCGCGAACCTCACCATCTCCATCACGACTCGTCCCTCTTCCCCCTCGCGACCCGTGAAGCAGATCCGCGTCCCCGTCTCCCTCCTCCGATGGTCCTACACCCCCTCACCCGACTTCCTGCACACCCCTTCTCCCGCCGACGTGCCCATCGTCGACCCTCCCCCGCGGACGATCGACGTCTACCTCCTGGGGCCGAGCGACTCGCGCCCTTTCTCCGCCGCGTTCAGAGCGAAAGACGAAGGCGATATCTATTCGGCGTACAGGCCGCTCAAACAAGAGTGGAAGGATTTGTATTTCGCCAGGGCGGCGGCGGAGTTGGTTGCGTACCTCGGAGCGAAGGACGAGGCGACGGTGTTCGAGGACGACGACGTCGTCCCCCTACTCGACGAGGGGGAGCCCACGCCCGGTCTGAGCGCAAAGAGGAGAGTCGACGTCGTCCATTTGCACGGTGCGACGAACGCGTTCGTCGCGCATTTCTTGCGCGAGAGGGAGAAGGAGGAGCGACATGTCCAGCGATTGCAGAGTCGTCACCCTGCGATCGTGTACACGTTGCACGACACGCTTGACGAGGTCGAGTACTCGAACCTGGTCGAGAACGTGGCGCATTTCCTCCCGCCGTCTCCCGCTCCGGCTCCGACTCGCTCGAACAAGCTCGACGAAACCGAAACCATCTCGTCGCACCCGCTCGCGCGCCTCGAACCGTACATCTACCGCTCGGGGACGCAACTCTTCACCTCGGCGCTCGGCATCGACCTGGCAGACATGACCACCTTCGTCTCTCGCTCGATCGCAGCCGACATCGTCTCAGGCCGGTTCCGCTTCCACCTCCAGGACCTCGTCATGCCGTCCATTGCGCGTCGAGCAGCGAAGGGCGAGTTTGTCGGGGTCACGAACGGATTGGACTCGACGGAGAGGGAGAGGAATCCGTTCACGAGTCCGAAGCTGGTCGAGAGCGGACTGGCGTTCCCTCGCGTTCGAAGCGGTGACCTGTTCGATCCTTCGACGTTCCCCCGCTCGGCCGACGACGACCGCTCCTTCGTTTCGTCCAAACGCCGCGCCCGCGCTTTCCTCGTCTCGCACCTCCCTCAGCACTTCTCCTCCCCGACCGACCTGTCCCGTCCCTGGTTCGTCTTCGTCGGTCGCTACCAGTACAACAAAGGCTGTCAGTTCTTCTCCACGCTCGTCGAGGAGATCGCGCGCTCGCCGACAGGAGGGAGACTGATCCTCCTCGGCGCGAGGAACAACTACCCTTTCTCGGATCTCACCCACCTCGCGCGCTCGTACCCGTCCCACCTGACTCTGATCGACGACCGCTCGCCGTCGACGTCCTCGTTCCAACGCGACTACGGCACCCTGATCCGCCTCGCGTCGGACTTTGCGTTCGTGCCGAGCTTGAGCGAGGCGTTTGGGCTCGTCGCGGCCGAGGCGTTGGTGTTTGGGATGAGGGTGGTCAGCACGGGTGTCGGTGGGCTGGGGGAGTTCCTTGTCCCGATCCTGGAGGAGGACGGGGAGGACGGGGAGGACGGGGAGGGGAACAGCTATCGGTTCAACCTTTTCCCCGGTCGCTCGAACGAGGCGCAGCAGACGCAGGGAGCAGAGGAAGAGTACTCCCGCTCGGCGCAGGACGTCCGGCCGGACGAGGAGACGATCCTTCCGGCGCGGAGAGAGTTGCGGAAGGCTGTCAGGCGGGCGTTGCGGGACTGGGAGCGCGACAGGGCGAGGTCGACGAGTGAGAGGGAGACGACCGTCAGGAGGTTGGTGAGTACTGCGCTCGAGTTGAGGTGGGACAGGGCGGGAGGTCCTGTCGAGGAGGTGCGCGCGCTCTCCTCTCTCTCCCCACCTCGATTCCCAAGCTCTGACGAGAGATTGGTTTTGACGACGCTGCAGTACATTCGCGTGTACGACCGGGCACTCGACACCCGCCGTCGCCGCCTCGGCCTCCCACGCTCGATCCGATCTCCGCTCGCACCCGAACCCGAACCCGCGACTGCTCGGCACGAGCAGCCTCACCGACGACACTCACGCCTCGGAGGCGTCGTCGAGATGATCCGACGGAGAGGGCGGAAGGCGCGCGGGAGCGAGGCAGACGGCGGAGGCGAGGCGCGGACGGCGGCAGCGGCGACGAACGCAGACGGACGCGGACTGACACTCCCGATTGTCAAGGTGTGGGACGCGTCTACGGCCGCACGCGGGTCACGGCCCAAGCCGAAGCCGAAGCCGAGGGCGAAGGCGAAGGCGAAGGCGAAGGGGAGGGCAGCGGGCGGCGGGAACGGGTGGTGATGCGGTGGACAGGCGTGCGGAGTGTAATGCGAGTTGTAATGCGGGATTGGGATTGTAATGCGGGCGGCGGGCTCGGGCGACGGGCGCAGGCACGCGCTGCTGGCCCGCGCCAACTCCCGAACCTCCGCTCGTCGCTTACGCAGACACGCCAAGCGGCAACTCGCCCGTCGGCGCCGCGAGACGATGCCTGCGCGCGCTTGACTCTTGCGACTGCACAAACACCGACCCGCGCACCCGCTCACCCGCCCACACGCACACACGCGCACCCGCCAAGCCAAGCCAACTTGCGCTTCCCGCGCCTGCTCCCGACGGCGCGCCATGAGCTGGGTCATCGCAGCCTTGCCCATGAACGCACAGGCGCACTGGGTCGCCCTCCAGCGCCCGCTCACCTTCCTCGCTTCCTTCGTCTACGCCGCGCTCGCCCTCGCAACATCCGCCGTCTTCTCCCTCCTTCGTCTCGATCCTCCCTCCTGCCCATGTCCCAGCGCGTCGCCCCGGACGAGACCTAGACCAGGCGGGAGGCTCCCCGCACCGCTCGCCACACCCCGTCTCGTCCGAGAGCCGCGCGAGTCCACGAGCGTGCCCGCCCAAGTCGTCGCCTCCTCCGTCCGCCCGCCGACCGCTCACCGTCGCTCGGTCCGCGGGCTCGGCGAGTTCCCGTTCCACTCGCTCGACGGCGTCCAGGAGGCTGAGGAGGAGGACGACCGCTCAGGCGACGCGGAGCGCCGTTCGCCGAGCAGGTCGTCGTCCGACTGGGTGCCGGCTCTCACGCCTGGCGCCTCGGAGACGGATACAGACGGCGCGAGCGAGGTCGAGTCGAGCGAGGACGATCACAAGCACGCGCACGGCCACGGCGCGAGCGTCGTCAAGGGCCTCGCAGTCTTGACGAGGGGTCTCTTGCCGAGACGGCCGCCTTCGCATTCGAAGAAGCGCTCGCCCGCGACGGCGTCGCCCACAGACGACTCGCACACGTCGCTCTCGACGTCGACCGTGTCCGCCGTGTCTACCGTGTCCACCGCAGCCCATCCGTCCTCACGAACGCGTCCCTGCCTCTCCGCCCTACGTTCGCGCTCGGCGACCATCGCACACCCTGTGCGCCCGGCCTTGCCTTCCACGCTTGCGCCTGTCGAACCTAGACGACACGCTTCAGACCCGAGGGACCACGCCGCGTTCGCTGGTCTCGCGCCGGACTCGCCAACCGACTCTGCGTCTTCCTCGCCCTCCTCTCCCCGCTCATCCGTCGAACTCGACCCGTCCGCACCGACGACCAGAAGCCGCAAACGAGCAGCGACATCACTCTTCCTCCGCTCGCTCTCGCCCCTCTCCCGCTCGCCCGGTACATCTCCCGAACCCTCTCCCCCTACGTCTCCTCGCCTCTCCGCGCCCCCCTCCTTCGCTTCCAAGAACCACGCCCTCCGACACCGCCCGCGCCTCCTGCGCACCTCCTCCGCCTCCTCCGCCTCATCCACGGACTCTTACACCGAGCAACAGAGGAGACGCGGACGCAGCCCCGATCCGGTGAGGATCAAGGCGCTCGTGGCGAGTGGGCCTATGAGCACGGGCGTGGTGGACTTGGACGGAGGCAGCGGGTTGTCGTTGAGTGATCTCTTGCGGTAGCGTCCGGCAAAATGGGTGCGTTCTGCTTCCGACTTTCTCTCGTTTCCGGGTTTAGGGACGCTGACCTTCCTTGCGCTTCCTCCCGCGCAGGGGGTCAATCTCTTCCTCGTCGATTTCTCGCACTCGCTCTCTCTCCATCGCGCCTCCTCCACCCGCGCACCCCGCATGCACACCGTCCATTCTCCGCGTCTCTTCCCTCTCCTATAGACTCCTTCGACTTTTTTCCCCCCTCAGCACATGCATGCCTTCCACCACCAACCCACTTTCATCATAGCATCATCATACCCTGCCTCTCGCTTGCACCTGTGTGTCGTTTGTCATCCATTATTACGCATCCTCTCTCTCTCTCTTTACTTCCCCCCTCCCCCGGGTGATCAATCAAGTGTGATCAAAAAGACTTGCCGGCAATCGATCGCGAAGCAGATCACCCACCATCCGCTCGGTTCGCGTCTCAGAGTCAAGAGGCCCCCGAGTGCGCGGTGCGCGAGAGCGAGTGGCGAACGGAAAAAGCAGAAAGCGGGACGGAACTCTCTCAAAGTCTCGTCAGCACTCTCACGGTCCCCCCCCCCCTCCCCTTCCCTTCCCACTGTTTGTTCCAACCGCATGCAATGCGTCCCCCCCCCCCCCCTCCCGCGGGCTCCGCGACGTCGGGGTCGGGTCGGGGTCGGGGGTCCTACGAATTCCTCCCCTGAACAGGCTTGTAATCCCTCAACAGAACCGGCACACTCTGGACGGGTATCAGTCCCGCTTCGGTGATGACGACCGTGACGTCTTCCGGGCGCGAGACGTCGTAGAGGAGTGAGAGAGGCGAGAGGTGCGGAGTTCCGAGCGAGGAGGACGACGCGGCGGCGGCCGACGCGGGTTTCGAGGTCGAGGTCGTTGTAGAGGGTGCAGGTGCAGGTGCGGGTGCGGGAAGGGAGGAGAGGAGCGGTTGAGGCGTAGCTGTCGAGCAGAACGAGCGCCGCGGCATCAGCGACACTGACGCATCTGTCGCCAACGCCGGAGAGAGAGAGAGAGAAGGCGGAATACTCGGACGCACCGCGCTCATTGCCCACGATCGAATCCAGCATGATCCTCTCGCTGAACTTGTAAGTCTCGCAACAACAGACCACCGGCACGCTCTTCGCCTTGAGCATCATGGCGACCATCGCCGTGCCCGCGCGGGAGAACATCGAGCCGTTTGAGAGGAGCGCGTGCGTGCCGAGTAGGCAGAGGGAGATGCGCGGGAGGACGAGCGAGAGAGAGGGGAGGAGGACGTAGGTTGTCGGGATCGAGGCGAGGCGGAGAGAATGGAGGAGGTGCTTGCCTGTGGCGCGGCGCTCACGAACCGAGTCAGCAACGGCGCCGGAAACGCTTTGGCTGACAGGACTCGAGCTCGGAGCTCGCACGCACCTTCGTACAGCGGCCGCGAGTCCACGACAACGACGCTGAACTCCTTCCCTTGCCGCTTGGCCTCGAGCAAGACACCCTCGACGACGCTCGACCGCGCGTACGTGAGGATCACATCACCGTCGTTGATCTTCTCGATCGCATGCTGCTCGATTACGCGGGACGCGAGGAGGATGCGGTCGCGGATGAACGAGTCGATCTTGGAAATCAGGAGAGACTTGGCCTGTGCGGACGAGAGGAAACCGTGACAGGCAAAGTCAGTCCAGCACAACCGGTAGACACTGCCGACGCTTCAAACGCACCTCTTCCAGAGGCATCTCCATCTCGATCAGCGAGATCTCGTACTTCAGGAATCGGATAGCGGTACCCATCGAGACGGACAGTGGTCGTGCGCGGATGAGGTGGGCGATTTGAGGGTTCAGGTGGGTTGTTGGGAGGTGGCGGGTGAGCGAGGTTTGCGGAGGGGGAGTGTAAGAGTTGATGATCTGCGTAGACAGGTCTGAGTGGTTGCGGGTCAAGTGAGAGGACGGAGCGGACGCACATCCTTGAACGCCTCGAGCATGGCGATGCAGCGAGCGTTGGCGCCGACAATCTTGAACTCGCTGTACTGGAGGGCAAGTCGCAGGATGCTGGGGTGGATATTGGCCGTGTTGAGCTTCGAAGAATGCGAGAGGCTGGACGAGGGGAGGGGAAGGTCGAGGTGAAGGAAGGGCTGGAGGGTGTCGGTATGCGAGGGACCGCCCGCCTGAGACGCAGAGTCGCCTCCTCGTCCTCCTTGCGAGCCTCCCTGCCCACCCGCACCCGTACCAGACGCGGCAGCAGGCCCTCCTCCTCCCTGACCGTCCTTTGCGCCGCCCTTCCCGCTTCCCTGTCCACCCTGCGCGCCCTTGCCCTTGCCCTGCTGCTTCTCACCCCCCTGCGCTCCTCTCTCGCCGCCCTCTGCACCATGTCCCGGGCTAACCTGTCCCCCCTGCGCCGCTTTGGCAGCCGCCCTCCGCGCCGCCTTCTCCGCCTTGGCCTGGTCCTTCGCCAACTTGCTCTTGTTCGCTTTTTCTCCTCCTCCTCCTGCCTGTCCAGAGCCCTGTGCGCCTTGTGCTGGTGCGGAAGAGGGAGACGCGGGTCGACCTTGCGAGAGGAGAGAAGCGGGTCGAGGGGACGACATGGCAGCGCTGGGAGCTTCGGAAGCGCGTGGAGCGGAGTCAAGCGAGTCGGTACGTAGTTCTACCGAGCCCCGCCAAGCAGCTCGTGCGCGAGTGTCGTCGTCGTCGAGAGTCAAGATGCTGTTGAACTTCGTCAGCTCACTCCGCTGCGCCTCGACTGCCACAGACTAGCTGGCTGGTGCCGTACCGTGCTCGAAGCTACTTTCGAGGGCTGCCTATCTGCTCCCGAACATCTGCGAGCTGAGGCGCCATACACTCGACCCGCACTCCGCGCTCGTCGAGTCGCGACCGACTTGCGCCTTCAAAGGCGAATCTTGCGTGCGGTGATTGGTTTGGCTCTTGCCTGAGGCTCTACGGTGCAAGGACTCTTCAGTAGAACCGACATCGCTTCCCTCCGCCTTCTCCCTCTCTCACCGCACCTTCTCCCGCTCGAAGACGGCTGGGCTACCACGACTGACCGCAAGACAGCAGTTCCAGAGTGCACTTTCTGTGGCGCTCAATGCGAAGACGGCTTCGCCTCCTCGGGCGTTACGGCGTACTCCCTGCTCACACACGTCCCCGACCGCCTGCTCCTTTGGCCTTGCGGCGTAGTCGCCCAGAGCATCATTACTATGCTCGAGACATTCCCGCCAGTACGAGTAAGCGGAGCGGCGTCACCTGCTGCCAAGCCGCACCATTACTGTTCTCCTCGCCTTCCTCGCGACTTGCCAGCTTGTCGACCGCTTATCGGCCAGTCAAGACGTCTGGCCCTGGTTCTCAGTCTCTTGAAGATGTACCGGTTAGTCGAAACGACCCGGAACATACGATATTGAGGATGCCAGGGCGGATCGAGCGGTTCGAGGCGGGCGGAGGGGCTTTACCCACGCATTCAGCCTTCCTTTGAATTCCCCGGGGCACTTACCTCGATAGGCTGTCGCTGCAATGTCGTCCAGCCTCTTGCAAACCGCTTCAAGAATCGCCATCGACAACCCGCATGGCCTCCTGGACGACTCGCCTTTCTCTCGCTCATTCACCTCACTCGCTCAGCCATGGACGACTCCTTTGCGCTCGCCCCATCGTTCCATGCAGCTATGGACCGTCCCGAGTCTATCGACCTGTCCCACCACCTCTCGCACCTCGCCCAGTCCCGCATCGCCTCGCCGCTTAAGGTGCGCTCACGGCGAACGACTCAGGCGAGAGGCAAGAATGACAGCTAGAGCGTATACTGCAGGGCATGTACAAGTACTTCCAACGGCCAGGCATGCTCATGCTCGCGGGCGGCCTTCCTCCTCCAGAACTCTTCCCCTTCGTGCGTCCCTCTCCCGCTCGCTCGCCGTGCCGGTGGTTCGATCTCGACTCCCACGCTCTTTTTGACACTGTCTCTTGCGTTGGGACTTGGTCCGACCGCTTCCGCCTCGTGCGATCTCTCTCCAAGTCCGAGGCTGACCCATCGCCTCCACACACGAGCAGGAAACAATCTCTGCGACGTCGCTCCAGCGCAACTCGTTCAAGACTACACAGGTCGGTTTTGGACAATGGCTGTGGAATTGGGTCGCGGGACTGGCGGGAAAGACGGACGAGTGGACCATCCGCAAATGGGAGGAGGAGAAGGACAAGATTCAGCTGTCGTCGGCGCTCCAGTACGGTGCGTCCTGCATCCATGGTGTACGAAGATGGTGACGCGACCGGACTTGTGGCGAGAATGGCTGGAAACTGTTCCTCGTCAGTCGCTGACATTGCGTTCTCCTCTCGTAGGAACGGCCGCCGGTCTCCCTCCCCTCGCGCGCTTCATCTACGAGTTCACCTATCACGTCTACCACCCCGGCACATCCGACTTCCGCACCGTCATCAACGCCGGCTCGACCGACGCTTGGGGCAAGATTGTCACCACGCTTTGTAATCCCGGCGATGGCGTGTTGGCGGAGGAGTGGACGTACCCGAGTGCTTTGGCGTGAGTGGTCATCTCCATCTGGAGCCATCTCGGCAACGGGAAGAGCGTCCGCTGAGCGAATAGGCCACTCATGCCTTTCGTCCTTCTCGCAGTACTGCCTGGCCGAATGGCATCAAGCCTGTCCCGCTCCCGATGGACGGCGAAGGTATGACGCCGGAAGGGATGGACGACCTGCTCGCAAAGTGGAACCCAGACGAGCACGATGGTATGCCTCGGTGCGTATACCAACGGCCGCTGTATCTTTCTTCAACACGGAGTCTTGAGCGGTCCAAGGTATGGCGTGTATCACCCGCTGACGCGGCATGTCCTCCTTACAGTCCTCGCCTCCTTTACACGATCCCGGTCTGCCAGAACCCGACCGGCGCGACCATGTCGCTCGAGCGCAAGAAGCGCATCTACGAGATTGCCGTCAAGTACGACGTCATCATCGTCGAAGATGACCGTGAGTTGGCGTCGCAGCGATCTGCCCACAGGTCGCGTTGACGAGTCTTTCCTTCATTGGATGCTGACCAGCCGTCTTCTTTCCCGCAGCCTACTATTTCCTTCAGACGGGCGAGTACGAGCAGGATGAGGCTCTCCGCGCCGCTGCCCGCCCGAAGACGACCGAGTCGGACGACGAGTTCCTCAAGAGTCTCGTTCCTTCCTACCTCCATATCGACTACCAAGGCCGCGTCGTCCGCATTGATACCTTCTCCAGTGCGCCTTACACTCCCGCTCTCCTCTGATATCAAGCTGACCGTCATCTACGGCTGCAGAGACGATCTGTCCCGGCTCTCGCCTCGGCTGGACGACATGCAACCCTATCTTCGCCGAGCGACTCGAGCGCGCGAACGAGAGCAGCACACAGTCGGCGTCTGGGTTCGCACAGGCGTTGGTGGGCAGGTTGTTGGCGGAGGAGTGGGGATTGACGGGATATTTGAGGTGGCTGAAAGGTGCGTCTCTCGCTGCTGGACTCTCCAGGCGGACAGCACCGTCTTGTGTGCTGCGATCAACTGGTGGACCCTCGCCGAAATGCGCGCTGACATTGTGAACGCGATCAGGCATCAAAGCCCAGTACCGCGACCGCCGTAACACACTCGTAGACGCTCTCCTCGACATCTCGCACGCCTCGCTCGATGTGCGCAAGACCTCGAACGGAACGTACGAGCTGTGGACTCAGGGGTCTGACTCGTTGTGCGAGAAGGGTGTCGTGAAGAGCGAGAAGGGCGCGGCCGAGCAGCGGAGGAGGAGGATATTGTCGTTCGTCGCGCCCCAGGGCGGCATGTTCGGTGCGTCTAGCTTCCCGCGACTGTACACTATCGCTGGACTGACACGCGTTCGGCCCGACAGTCTGGCTCCGCGTCCACTTCGCCTCGCACCCTGAGCACAACTCGAAGCCGACGACCGACCTCCTCGGCGCGTTGTGGGAAGACCTCGCCGAGCACAACGTCCTGGTCGCACCCGGCACGATGTTCTCGGCACGCACGTTCGGACCAGGCGAAGCCGCGCCTGGCTTTGCTCAAGCCGAGGAACACCTCGCCGTTACGGAGGACGGAGACGGCTTCTTCCGCATGTCGTTCTCATCGGCGACGCAGGAACAGATGAAGGAGGCGGCCAAGATCATCGGCAAGAGGGTCGCCAAGTTCTTCAGGGAGTGAGGAGGAGAAGAGGCAGGGTTTCTTGTATCTAGCTTCGTCCGTATCGGTTCTTGTATCGCCAAACTCGTTTCATTTGTCGTACTCGTCAATGTGTCGTCGCGAGAAGAGCAAAGGAGAGCTGCTGGCACCGTCTTCGTCGCCTTCGCCGCTTCGAAACTGGTTGCCCTCAACCGCTTCCTCTCGCGCGTCGGGAGGACCGCTTGCTACGTCGTGCAGCATTCCCCACAGCTCAGAGCCTGTCAAATAACATTGTCACCGCGCCGTCGACTGCCCTTCTCCTGTTCTCACCCCTCGACCTGACCTCGCCTCCACCGTCGCGACCGCGCCGGCAAGCGTTCGAGCGGACCAGGCATATCTTGCACAGTCCCGAGTTACACCCGCAAGGTGTCTGAGCCGGCTCCACTCTCCCTGACCCAGCCACCACTTCTCTCAACTTCATCGCTCCCACTCATCTCGACCTGCGACGATGGCGTCTTCCGAGCCGAACCCGAACATGGACCCCATGCAGCATCTCGCTATCCTCCTCTCGCGCTCACTGAACACCCTCAACCCGAACCCAGTCCTCGCCAAGACCGTCTACAATCTCTCGCACTCGCACTCGACCGTCGACTCGTTCCACAAGGCCATCTCGGCGTTCGGACGGTTCTCGCTCCCCCAGGCGACGGAGATCTACGATTACTGTCAGGCGCAGGAGACGATCGAGCGGGCGTTCAGTCAGCCTGGGTCGTCTATCAACGGTGGGAGGGGGATCCAGATCATGGACCACGACGTCCTTGAGCCGGATCAACCAGTCCGCGCAGGGTTGAGCATGGGAGCAGGCGAGGACAAACACGTCTTCAAGGTTCCGCAGCGGAGTGCGTTGGGACTCGACAGGCTCGCGGCGGAGAAGCGGAGGGAGAAGGCAGACTTGGAGAAGAGAGGTGATATCAAGCGCCTCAAGTACGATGACGAAGAAGAGGAGGATCAGAGTAGTGCGGGTTTCAAGGGTGCGCTCCTGACGCTATAGAGGCTTTGCACGAACTGCTCAAGCTGACAATCTCGCTCTGCAGTTCCGACTCGCCGCTCTGCCCCTTCCAACCTTCGCAACCGACCATCCGACACCCCTTCCCATCCTGGCGGTCTCTCCGACACCGCTCGTCGTCGCCTCGAAGAGCACCGAGCGAAGCGTGCCGCAGCGGCGGCCGACACTCGCGAGTTGAAGGGTCGCGACGAAGGCGGAAGGAGTGCGATGGAGGGCTTCAGGGAGCGGCTGAACAGGCATGAGGAGCGAAGACGGGATCGAGATGCTCGAGGCGGTAGGGAACCGGATCGCGACGGGCGTGAGCGGGATCAGGGTTATGGCGGGCGGATGTCACAGCGAGCAGGAGGCTACGAGCCAGAGACGCCAGGCGGCTCGTCGACGTCTGCGGCTCGACTGCGGAATCAGTCGTGGGATTCTACGCCGTCTCGCGGCGGTCCTCGCGAACCGTCGGCAACACCCCGTTCGCGCGCCAGCTGGGACTCGACACCTCGCTCATCCTCCGGACGACGTGACGAGCGCGAGTGGGACACACCTCGCTCGGTGCGCGTGGCCGGAGGAGACGAGTCGCCCTACCCCTTGCGCGAGCCGCGTTCAGCTCTCGGCGATATCGACGGCGATGCGGGCGGCTGGGAACAGGACGTGCGCGAAGTCGACCGCTCCTGGTACAACATCGACGAAGCCGGCAACGAGGTGGCGCAGGACTTTGAGGGGTACGACGACTTCGCCGATCGCGAAGCCGAGCTTATCCAGAAGGCTGGCGGAGGACCCGGTGCACAGCCCAAGAAGCGCCTGACGGCACGGCAGGCTGCGCGGAACGCCGAGAACGACCAGTGGGAGCGGAACCAGCTCGCCCTATCCGGCGCGACGGGCGAGAGGCGGCAGCTCGACTTCGACTCGCTCGATGACGACGAAGAGTCGAGGGTCCACCTCCTTGTTCACGACCTCAAGCCTCCTTTCCTGGACGGCAAGACCGCTTTCACGAAGCAGCTCGAACCGATCAACCCGATCAAGGATCCGACCAGCGACTTGGCGGTCTTCTCAAAGAAGGGCAGTCTGCTGGTTCGCGAGCGGAGGGCGCAGCGCGAGAGGGAGCGGGTACGTACCCTTTCCCTCTGCGGATGGGGACGGCTCGACTGATGAAGTTCGCCTGCAGGCCGCGGCGAAAGCCGCCAGTCTCGCTGGTACCGCGCTCGGTAACATTATGGGCGTCAAGGAGGAGGAGAATGCGGACGGTACGCGTCCATCTTCTCGAAGTCGTGTAGCTCGCCGTCTGACGTTCTTCTTCCTACAGGCGAGAGCACCGGCGAGAAGAAGACCTCGACGTCGAATTTGAAGGACGAGGAGGATGAAGGTCGAAAGGGTTCTGACTCGCAGTTCGCGGAGCACATGAAGAAGGCGAAGAAGGGAAAGGGCACAAGTCAGTTCGCGCGGACGAAGAGTCTGAAGGAGCAGCGGCAGTACCTTCCAGCGTTTGCATCGCGGGAAGACCTGCTCAAGGTTGTCAGGGAGAACCAGGGTTCGTCCGCCTCGTCTTGCACTTGACCGCAGGATGTGCTGATCGGACTCTCGTGGCGATGTGCAGTCGTCGTGGTCATTGGCGAGACCGGTTCCGGCAAGACGACACAGCTAACGCAGTTCCTGCACGAGGAGGGTTACTCGCAATACGGCCTCATCGGTTGCACGCAGCCCCGTCGTGTTGCCGCTATGAGTGTCGCGCAGCGTGTTTCGGAGGAGATGGAGGTGTGTTCGCGATGGTGCGATTCACAAGCGTTCGCCGACTGATCCCTCTTTTCGCAGTGTGATCTCGGCGCCGAAGTCGGCTACAGCATCCGTTTCGAGGACTGCACGTCTGAGAAGACCGTCATCAAGTGTAAGCTTGATTCGCGCTCGCTTGCCCCGCGCCTGTGCTGACAGCAACACCTCGCAGATATGACGGACGGTGTTATGCTTCGCGAGTCGCTCAACGAAGGCGACTTGGACCGCTACAGCGTCATCATCCTCGACGAGGCTCACGAGCGGTCCCTCAACACCGACATTTTGATGGGCTTGCTGCGAAAGAGTGAGTTGTGCTTCGATCTGCCGATCCGACCCGCGTTGACCGCTTCTTCTGCGTAGTCCTGTCCCGACGACGAGACCTGAAGCTCATTGTTACCTCGGCAACGATGAACGCTGCGAAGGTGCGTACCGTCGTACACCTTCTCCTGATGGTATGCTAACTGTTCTGCTCGCAGTTTTCCAAATTCTACGACGACGCTCCTTGCTTCACCATTCCCGGTCGGACGTTCCCCGTCGATGTCCTTTTCAGCAAAACACCATGCGAGGACTACGTCGACTCAGCTGTCAAGCAGGCGTTGCAAATCCACATCTCGCATCCGCCTGGTGACGTCCTGATCTTCATGACGGGCCAGGAGGACATTGAGGTCACCTGCGACGTCATCAAAGGTGCGTTGAGCTTCTTGTGCGGCTTTTAACGACACGCTGACAGCCTCTCGCTCTGCAGAACGCCTCCTGCAAGTCGACGACGTCGCGCCGCTCGAGGTCCTGCCCATCTACTCGCAGATGCCCGCTGACCTGCAAGCGAAGATCTTCTCGGCGACGGAAGACGGCCGGCGAAAGTGCATCGTCGCGACCAATATCGCCGAGACCTCGCTTACGGGTGCGTCCAGGACGTCGGGGTCGCGAGGGCTTGAGCTGATACTGTTTCGCGTGCAGTCGACGGCATTATGTACGTTGTCGACGCAGGATTTAGCAAGCTCAAGGTGTACAACCCGCGGATGGGTATGGACTCGCTGCAGATCACGCCGATCTCGCAGGCGAATGCCAACCAGCGCTCTGGACGTGCCGGACGAACAGGGGCAGGGTGAGTCGCGTTTTGCGCTGATTTCGCAAAGCTGCACGCTGACCCGCTCTCACGTAGCACCGCCTACCGCCTCTTCACCGAAATGGCGTTCCGCGACGAGATGTTCGAGAGCACGATCCCCGAGATCCAGCGGACGAACCTCTCGAACACGGTCCTGCTCCTCAAATCGCTCGGGGTCAAGAACCTCCTCGAGTTCGACTTCATGGACCCGCCACCGCAGGAGAACATCCTCAACTCGATGTACCAGCTCTGGGTGCTCGGCGCGCTCGACAACACCGGCGAGCTGACTGATCTTGGACGCAAGATGTCGCACTTCCCGATGGATCCCGCCCTTGCCAAAATGCTCATCTCGTCGGTCGAGATGCGCTGCTCGGCAGAGGTCCTCACCATCGTCTCGATGCTCTCGGTGCCGAGCGTCTTCTACCGACCAAAGGAGCGCGCAGAAGAGTCGGACGCAGCGAGGGAGAAGTTCTTCGTCCCGGAGAGCGACCACTTGACGCTGCTGCACGTCTACACGCAGTGGAAGTCCAACGGGTGCGTTCGAAACCGTCTCTTCTCCATTCTCGACCGCCTGTTGACCCAGCGCCATACAGCTACTCGGATGCCTGGGCAGCACGACACTTTTTGCACCCTAAGACGCTCCGCAAGGCGCGCGAGGTTCGAACGCAGCTTCTCGACATCATGAAGCACCAGAAGCTCGATATCATCCCGTGCGGCACCGACTGGGACGTCATTCGCAAAACCATCTGCGGCGCGTACTTCCACCAGGCCGCGCGCGTCAAGGGTATCGGCGAGTTCCAGCACTTGAGGACCGGAGGCGAGTGCGAAATCGTCTTTCCTTACTTGCACCGTTTGCTGACTTCCGCTCTCTGACAGTTCCGATGCACCTGCATGCCACGTCCTCGCTCTACGGCTTGGGTTTTCTGCCCGACTACGTCGTCTACCATGAACTTGTCTTGACGAGCAAGGAGTACATGTCGACCGTCACGTCCGTCGATGCTTACTGGCTCGCCGAGTTGGGCTCGAAATTCTACTCCGGTGCGTCCCGCAAATGCAGCGCCACTCATTCTGAACTTGGTGCTGACCTCCCCACTTCTCCAGTTCGAGAGCAACATTTCTCTGATCGCCAGCGTCTTGCCGCCAAGCAGCAGTTCAAGACCGAGTCCGATGCCGAGATGCGCCTGAAGGAGGAGTTCGAGCGGGCCAAGCAGGAGAAGGCGGAAAGGCAGAGGGCGGCGAAGAGCGTCGCAAGCACGCCCAGGATCGCTGGAGTCGGCACGCCCGTCGTCAAGCGGACGCCGCGGCGGTTCGGCATGTAGCGGAAGCGCAACGTAGCCGCCATCTTCAAAGTTGTTCTTATCCGCTCTCTCTCTCTCTCTCTCTCTATAGCCCGTGGGACCGAGTTGCGCGTTACAGCTGCTCGAGGAGCGAATTGATGTTCGAGCCGAAGCCGAAATCGGGCATATGCATGTGTACGGGCAACGATGCGTGGAGCCTGATTGTCCCAGCGAGCACCAGCCAGATCGCATCCGGGTTGATCAGGCCGAGCGCCTTGTACAGCTCGCTAGCGCAGACTTGCAGTTCGGGGTCGACCTTGGTGCTGAGGAAGCGACGAGCGAGAATTGCCTGTTCCCACAGGACGGCCTCCTTGAGCGGAACATCGCGCGCGACGTGTACAAGCGTCCGCAATATTGAGCGGTGCACGCGATGTGACGACGAGTACCTCGTCGAGCCGGCGATGGCAGATTTGCGGTCTTCGACCTCCTGCTTCGCGAGCAAATTCCGGAAGCGAGGCCAGACATCGTCGAGAATACGCCGAGCCATGAACTCGCCTACATGCGAAGCGAGCGCCTCGATGAGAGCTGCCGCCTCGACCGCGACGAACAGCTCCGGGTCGGCCAGGCGATTGAGGATAAATGGCCAGACGCGGTGGATGACCGGAAGGAGGTCCGATGCTCGTGAGCCGGCGGTCGTGGTGGCCTCGAGGGCGGGACGAGCGAGGAGGGGGACGGCCGAGGCGATGAGTGAGAGGACGCGAGCGCGAAGGAACGGCGACTGGTGCGAGAGGAAGTACATGGCTTTCGAGAGGATCTGTGCCGTGACGACCTGCGGTCTCGTCGGAGGAGTGAGGGTGTCGGAAGGGAACTCTGCCGGCCCGTCTTCGCGCTCCTTGTTGCTCTTGAAGCCGGGCTCGAACGGCCTCTGGGGGTTGATCTCATCGACGTCGTCCTCGTCGCCTTTCGCCGGGTCCCGACGAGATCGATACCACTCCTCGAACGCTCGCCAGTCGGATTCGGCACCCACTTGCGTAGCTTTCCTCGCTCCTGAACTCCCCGGCGGCGGCAGGTCCTCCTCCATGACCTTGATGAGCGCATCGAGGACGGCCCACAAGCCGACGGCGATCTCGTCATATCCATGGAAGTCGTCGAGAGCTTCGAAGACGTCGTCAACCAGGTCCTGCACCATCGGTACGATAGGCTTGCCGACAAGGCGGATCATCTCGACGAGGACAAGCGGGGCTGATGCCTCGAGTCGCGAGACGGAGAGGCGATGCGAGACCGAGTTGACGACGTAGTCGACGTTGGCGAGGACGAGATTCTGCGGGCAGGCGTAGGCAGTCACGTCGGAGACAGCTTGCAGTGTTGCCTGAGCGTATGCTCGGAGGAAAGGATGTGTCATTGGCGACAGGTGTGCGAGGACATGGTAGAGCGCCTGCTTGAGGAACGGCTGGAAGGAGGAGCCGAGCAAAGATGCGTTGGTTGCGAGGAGTCGCAGGGCGAGCGCCTCGAGGAGAAGTCGCTGGGAGACTCGTGCCTCCCGTAAGCTCGAAACGGACGCGACGGGCCTGTACTCGTCAAGAGAAGGCGTCTCAATGACGCCTGCCTTATGCACGATAAGGTGCGGCATTGTATCAACCGCCTCTGCGACCTCGGGGCGCTCGACGCTGATGTCGTCCCGCATAGTCGCATCTTCGGTGGGCGCATCGACGTCGACATTCTCCTCGGGGTTCTCGAGGAGTGAGAGCACCGCCCGTACAGTATGTCGCAAGACCTTCTTGTTTGTCTTCGAGACTTGGGCGTCCTGTGCACCTCGCAAGACGCCGTCGAGAACCCAGAGCGAAGTCACCGCCGGCGGGTCGCCGCGTCTCGGACCGAACGCGACGCCGAGGAACTGCTCAACGACATCGCCAAGTCGCTCGCTTGACGCCGCCATACGGCCGAGCGCCTGCCAGAGCGAGTCGAGGGCGTCGATCGTCTCAGACTCGCTGATACCGCGCAAGCGGATCGGCGGGAACGTCGCCAACAGCTGATTCGCGTCGGGGGCATCCGCACCAGTGATCCAAGCGAGCGCCATCCCGCTTTCGATCGCCCGTCCCGCTGCTGGAACTCGCTCGAGCTCGATCGCGTCAAACAGCGTCCAGCTCCACCGACCAATACCCTCGAGAACTCCTGCACCCGTATCAGCCTGGAACGTCGGCAGGAGCTCTAGCCCGGTCAGGGCTGAGCGAACGATTCCTGCCCCGTGACGGACGGCTTGCTCGTCTCTTTGGCGGAGTGAGCGAGGTAGCCCGGTCAGGCGTCGCCGGACGATGCGAGCGGCGAGAGTGAGAGGATGTCGCAACTCGATAATATCGCATGTTGGTTGCATGAAGGCGGCGAGGAGGGTTCGACGGGCCGGTCCTCGAACATCGTCCCATTCATCGCTGGCGAGAAGCAGAAGACCTTCGAGCGGTCCTTCTGTCGCTTCACCGAGGGTTTTCCCGCAATGGAAGACGATGCTAGACAAGAAGTCGACGAGGGCGATGCGGACGATGGGCGAGTCGTGCGAGGCGAGAGGCGATAGAGCCGAGAAGAGGGTCGAAAGGGAGGAGACGGTAAAGCGCAGCCATGACGCTGTCGGTGGCGTCGGACCAGTCGGAGGAGGTGGCGGCGGAGGTTCGGCTGACGTAGAAGGTCCCGCTTGCTCACTATCCTCGTCCATCTCGTCCGCGCTCAAACCGTCCAAGCGCTGCAATTCGGCCAACTCTTCTAGCGAGCTCGGAGGAGCCTGCCCCGTGTGCGCGTCTCGATCTCGCAAATCTCGCGTGACCTCGTCACCGACAGTCCCAACGATCAGGTTCGCCAGACATTTTAGAGCAGCAACGACGACCGGGATTGCCTGTCTCCGTCGCTGATTCTGGTCGCTTTGCTGAGCGATACTGGGCTTTGAGACGGCGATACGCGAGAGTGTCGAAGCGCTGCCGGGAAGGGCTGTCGCGAGAAGGGGCGAGGGACCGCTGGAGGGTGCGGAGGTGGGCGACAGGTCGTGGCGCGAGAGGTAGAAAGCCAAGAGGACGTCAAGGGTTTCGAGTGAAGAAAGCTGGAGCTGAAGGAGGGACGTCGGTTCGGTAGCGAGAGCAAGGAGTGTCGTCAAGGTGTGGAAGAGGATCGGTAGGGGGGGAGGTCGGTCGTTGTCGACGAGCGGTGGCCGGGCGAAACAGGAAATGTTCGACGGGTCGACCTTGCCCCAGTCGATGTTCTCGCCGAGCGAGTCCTCGTCTTGTGTCTGCGACGCCGTCTCCCTCCCGGCTGGTCGCATCAGGGCAAGCAGTACGCGCACGAGCGCGAAATTCGCTTCCTCGGTCCGCTCGATGGCCTTCCCCTTCCCCTTGTCCATCTTACCAGACTGCTTCGGACGCTTCGGATCCAACGGTCCCCCCAGCTTGAGCGTAACCATGATCCATAGCTCCTGCCTGACCCGCTGCTCCATTCCGGCGTTTCGCCATTTCGGTATCAGCGTGGCGAGAGTCGTCGCAGTCGCCTCGAGGACGAGGTCTCCGTGGTCTGCGCCGCCGAGAGCCGGCTGGAGAAGTGAGGCGAGAGGGAAAAAGGCGTAGTTTGCGAGGGCGGGAGTGAACGACTCGTCGGGCGTCTCTTGAATTCGACTTGTGAGCTTGTCGAGCAGGTCGACGATCGTCCGGTTGGTCTCAGCGACTGGAGGTTGGCGGGCGGCGTCCAGGAGGGAGACGCAGACGGCTTTGAACTGTCGAGGGGGGCCAAGGTCAGCTTGAAACGAGCTTACAACTTGCTCATACGCACCTTGAGGAACACTGACTGCCTTTGCGCATCCCTCTGTACGCCCCCTGCGTCCGCCGGCCTCACGAACAGCCCCGCCATGATGTGAAGCGATGAGGAGGAAGAACTGAGGCGAATCAACTCGAGCGCCGTCTACAGCGGGTATGAGAGAGGTCCAGCGGCTCAATGGGAAACCTCAACTAAGCAATTCGTGCCACGAGCAGTTGTGGTCGGTGGTTGAGCGACTTCCCCTCCTCCACATCTCTGTCCTCCTGGCATCATGCTTTGCATCACAATGCGCCGTTCGAGCTCGTACGAACTGAACGCCGATGACATGTTCCTTGTCTGTCGCCCATCCTCGCCTTCCTCGCGCTCGTGCTCGCTCAGGCGACTTACCTTCACCTCCTCATCAACTCGTTCGTCGCCCTCGCGGCACACTGGCCCTTAGTGCGCCCGGTCAAACTCGAGCAAGAGAAGAAGACCCCTGTGCGCTGGCTGTCCTACGCCTCCCTCCTCCTCTCTATCGTCGTGATCATCTCGCACGTCTTGTTCGCTTTCGCCAACTTATTGCTGCGAAGATGTGCCCAAGCACCCGCACCGCAGTGCTCAGATCTAATTGCACAGCTAGTCTCCGGAGCCACGCCCAAACTTTGTTCTCCTCCCCTCGCCCTCGCTTTCCGCCCTTGCATACTTTTCCGCTCACCCATGCGAGTTCTGTTTCGCTACAATTGACGAGGTTGACGGCACCCATCCACGTGCGCGCGACAGTCCTAACCACCTCGCCTCCCTTCGACCATGAGAGAAGAAGGAGGTGGAGTGCTCCGGACGACATCGACATGATGGAGGCTAGCGGAAGGCCATGCAGGCCTTTGTGGGTTTCAACCTGTCAGTGCACATCAACTGGTTCGTGTGCGTGCTGACGTTTTCCTCGTTGAGCCTGCCGCGCTGACTCCTCTCGCTGCTGAGTGCAAACGGTTCTCTGCGATTCAGGCTCGCAGTCGTCGTACGATCAGCCAGCTCATGTAGTTTTCGTCGTTTCCTGGACAGCGGGGCGCTCCTAACGGTTCCTCGTATGTCCGCTTTTCACGCGTCCTCGCGTCCACCAACGATACGCTCTCCCTACTTATACTCCGGCCCCTCTGTACCCTCTTCTCCTTCTCGTAATGTCCAGTCAATATCAACGCGCACTTCACGCTGAAACACTAGCGCACACTTTGTCGGATTGTCATCACACCGTTTTGCGGTCTTCTACTCCGCTTGGCCGATCTCTCAGCGCAATCCAACAGATTTTTTGCCCATTCAGCATAGACTGCGCAGATTGAGTTGAATAACGGCGATAGCAAGGTTTCTGCGAAGGAAGAAGCTGCAGAGCGAGGACTTGTCGAGAACCATTGACGTCTCCGCCGACTTTGCTGTCTCCTGATTGACGTTGAAAGACGTCTGATTAGGCCGATTGTCACGCTAGGTACAGCTTCAACCCCAGCTTCGCCGCCTTCTCGCGCATCTCCAGCCGCGTCTCGTACGACCAAATCCGATGTGTGTCCCGGTACATGATGAGCGTGTCGAGAGACCTTGCCTCCTGCGCAACTAGTGGCGATGCAATGTCGTCAAGGAATCGGATGATGTGATTTGCGGGAAGATCGGGGACGGTTGGGAGGAAGCCTTCGTCGTGGTCCAGGAAGAGACTTCGGAGGTTCCTCGACGCGAACGGGAGTAGCTAAGGGAGGGGAAGGCCTTCTTGGAAGAGTGCTGGTGAGAAGGGGAGGCTTTCGGCGGATGAGAGGTGTTGAGGACGGCGGTAAAGTCCGGGTGGGTGTAAATGTCGAGATGGCGGACCGCGATAGACAACGCAAAACTGGCAAGTCTAGGCGCCACCTGTAAGCTGCCGTCGAGGAGATCGGTCGTCTGGACGCCTGCTCCTGGCGGATCGACATTCTTCGGAGCTCCAGGCGTCGAAGAACAGTGGCCACCGAGAGCGTGGTAGCTGGCACGGCTAATATGGAACGTCTGGCAATGAGAAGTATCCAAGCGCAGGTCGCGGAGGATAGGCGGGAAGAGCGACGACAATATTGGGCCCGTGTCGATAGACTCGACGCCATCCGAATGCCACTCGATATTCGGCATATCGAAGGTCTGCAGCTCCGGCCAGGCTCCCATCCATCTGTCAGATTGGATGTTCAGCGGTGCGAATCGACGTGAAACGTAGAGGAAGGAAACGAAGAGGTCGAGCGACGGCACGGCGCATATGGAGTTACGACTTCAGGTTGACCAGCCTTGCAAGCGCATCACCCAGAGCCAAGCCTAAGTGATCGAAGCGCCCCAGGACCGCATTGCCGAAGCGCAAGTCGAGGTTTTCGAGTGAGCGCATGGTCGAGGAGTTTGGTAAGGAGCTGGCCCAAACCTGCTGTCCGCTCTATCACAGGGACAAAGATAACCGCTTTACGTGGCCGCAACCGCCGCCTGATCCCCTGAAGCCGATGTCGCCCCTCATCGTCCGCGAGAGCCAAGGGAAGCGCCTTGACGGCGTTCCTGCTCGCCACCATGATGTCCCACTCCAATCTGCCTCGTACCGCATTCATGCATGCCTTGCAGACCCTTCCGAACCGTAAGAGCGCCCTCTGCTGGTGTTTCGGCGACGGTTTTCCTTCGAGAGCGAATGAAGCGATGAGGTTGACGAGTTCGAGAGGGAGCTCTGCAAGCGTTCAGCGCGGGTATAAGCCGTCTTGACGTCGTTCTTGGGGCACCATATTGGAGCATCAGAGGAATCAGGCGGAGGGCCGCTGACGGTACAGGTCCAACGACGGAAGCTGGCCTCCCTCGATTCCTCACAGACACCTCGCTTCCTCCCTGCTGGCTTGACAGGCGTCAAGACTACCCAAGCCGGCCGCTTCATGCCGTCGCAGCTCTCATATCGCGGCGCAGGAGCACTCGTCGTCCTCGCCTTCCTCCTCGGCACGAAGGCACGAGGCTACAACCCGCTCGTCTCGCTCGCCTGGCTCCTGCTGTATGCCGTAGCGGGCGTGGTGGCCGTATTGGGAGGGCAGCTGTGGCTGGCGAAGGTCCACGAGCAACGCTTCAGCGGGCTCGGCTCTCGAGACGGAAGTGGGGAGGGGAGCTTGCTTTCGCTGAGGCCAGGCAGGCGACGAGGACCGCCGCCGCTGCGCTTCACGTCGTTGGCAGCATGGGACATGACGCAGACGAAGGCGAAGTGGGAGGCGACTGCAGCCGCGACTCGACTTGCATTCCCTGGCGCTCCTCCCTTCCTTTCCGCCGCCATCGACTCGCTCCTTCGCCTGATCCTGCGCGACTTTGTCGAGAAATGGTACTCAGCCTTCTCGGATTCGCCAGTCTTCCCGAACGCCGTAGATGCGACCATCCGAGAGTCGCTTCTCGCCATTTCGTCGCGGGTCGGAAAGGTCGACTGGTCTGACGTCCTCGTCGGCCGAATCCTGCCACTCCTGACGACCCACTTTGAGCATTTCGACATCGCGCAGAAGGCCGTCCATGGACGAGGAACACGGGGTGGAACGCCAGACTCGGACGAATTCGACCTTTTCGTCGCATCGCGCTACGCGCAAAAGTCGAAGGAGAACCGGCTTCACCCCGCGATCGACGTCGCCAGCCCAAACTCTCGATTTGCGGAAGAAGCATGGCTCCGTTCGACCTTCGAGGCGATCCTGCCGCTCGTCCTTCCCGAGCGCGAGGTCGACAGCCCGGCCGTACGCATCATGGTCCGCGAGATCGTGGCGTGTGCGGTAGTCTTCCCCATCATCGAGATGCTCAGCGATCCCGACTTTGCGAACCGCCTCATCGACGACAAAGCTGGCGCCGCGATTCGCGACCAGAACATGGTCAACGAGTTCCGCGAGGCGCTCAACAAGCAGGAATCCACTTTGACGGCTGCGCCTGTCCGAACTTTTTCCTCGGCGGCTCCGTCTCCGCCTAAGCGACGAACCGAAGTCGTGACGGTGCGAACGGGTTCGCGCCAGTTCGATGCGTGGCTCAAGAGTATCGGGCGCTGTGCTTCGCTGCAAGAGGCGAAGCGGCTGAAGGGCGACGTCAGCGGTCAGATCCGGAGGGCGAAGATTCTAACGGGTGCGCAAGTCGCTCTTCTGTCCCAAATTGTATTGACTCTGGCGGTGCAGACGGGAGAGAGCTCGACGATGTGGTCGACGGCGTCAAGATTGCGGAATGGATCGACTTCATCGAGCGGCTGTACACGGCGAAGCGCAAGATTGACAAGCGGATAGACAAGCTCGGCGGGAACCAGGGTTTGGCGGTGCGTGAGCTCCATCCTGCATCAAGAAGCAGCTCAGCCGACTAACAAAGGGTTGTCGCAGCGTGCGCCCAGCATCCTCGGAAACCTCAACTCGTATCTCGACTCGCCCGTCAAGCTCAGCGACATGCTCGTCGATCCAACAGCGGTCACCTATGTCATGGAGTTCCTCGAGCGCCGCCGTCATGCCGACAGAGCGCAATTTTGGCTGATCGTCGAAGGTCTCAAGGATCCGCTTGACGGCATCGAGTCGGATGAAACACTCGCGGCAGACTCCGCGTTCGACATGACTGCCGCGATTTCCGCCTTCGAGGACATTCAAATGATTTGGTCAGCCTATCTCGTCGGAAACCCGTTCCGCTCGAGCGAAGGGCATCTGCGAGCGGTGCAGGCCTTCGTCGAGCAGGAGGACCCGCGAAACGCGACGCCTCGAATGCTGAGGCAAGTCCGGCACGCGCTGTTCGCGATCCAAAAAGAGGTTCTCTCTCTGCTCGAAGAGGAGGACGCGCCTGCATTCTCCCGCTCCGACCTGTACTTCAGGGCGCTCTCTGCTCTTCCCAGCGCCGCCGAACCAGTAATCACGCCTCCGACAAAGACCGCTCCTCTGCCCCTCGTCAGACCTCCTACGCCTGCCGGCCATACTGGCCTTAGCAAAGCCCGATCTCGTTCGAACCCTCAAATGCGAACCACGTCCGCCCTTTCACCGACCACCATGTCTCCGCCTCACGCCGCAACTGCCCGCCCGCCTTCACCTGGCTTCCTCGTTCCGCTAACGGCGGCACGCAAGGATACATCACCGCCTCAAGTGACCTTCCACGCCGCCTTCGACCGAGCAAGATCATCAGACCTTTTCGAGGCCAAGACTTCATCCTTCGAGCCGATGCGCAAGGTCTCTTCCGGCTCACTCGAGACGATTGCTTCGGCGTCGACATATCCCTCCGCAAAGCGCAAATCGAGCGCCATGACGGACTCGCTCGACTTCCTCATTTCGCCTCAGGCGATGGAGACGGAGCGTTCCCCGCTTTTCGGAAGCGAATCGACGACCGACAACGCCGTCACGCCGCCTTCTGACGATGATTTCGTCCAGGTTCAGACGATCGAGGCGATCCAGGAAGCCCTCAATTCTATCCTCGCTTCCGATGCTCGTACGCAGCCGCAGGCGAACCAGTCCACCACGTCTCTCCCATCTCTCAAGGATACCTCGCTGCCGCCGCCGCCTCGTCGTACTTCGACGAACGCTTCCTCGCGGTCCTCCTGTCCCGCTACCCCCGCGCTCTCGTCCTCGACCACGCTCCCGAGCCGGCTCACCACTGCTCCTCGTTCTTCCGGTCAGAGTTCCTCGACAGCACCGCGCCTTGCCGCGACTCGAACGGTCGTCGACGATACCGAGGTTGTCGACGACGACGATGGATCGGAAGCCGACTTGGTCGAAGAACCGGCCTCCGAGGAGTTCAACGTCAGCCTACCTGCCACCGGCGACCTGAGTCTTGCAACCGAGATCGAGCGCCTCGCCGACTTACTTGAGAAGCTGGGGAAACAGGAAATCGTCGTCGACGCCTTGATTCGCAAGGCGGAACTTACGGGGGTCGCATCGGAGCTCAAGGTGCTCGTCAAGTCTCGCGAAAGCCTGCGGCGCGAGATCCGAGCTGCGACGTTTCAGAAGGAGCAGTTCGAGTCACAGGCGGCGCAGAACGAGCTTTCGCCCAGCCGCACCCGTATCACCATTCCCGGCACGACGGTCGGCCAAGCCAGCGCGGCCGCTTCGGGCGCGACCTTCCAGCTGTATCTGATTGAAGTTCGCACTATGACTGAGGATGGCGCCTTCCAAAACGGTTGGATCACGACTCGCCGTTACAGCGAATTTCTCTCGCTGTACAACAAGCTCAAGGAGATGTTTCCGTCGACATGCAATCTCGACTTCCCTAGCAAGCGACTTGTCGGCGCCTGGAGCAAGGAATTCATCGAGCAGCGACGTGTCGGTCTCGAGCGCTACTTGCAGGTGCGCGTTACTTTGTCGCGCTACCTACGATACGCCGGACTGATCATCTCGCCGCCCAGAACGTCATCAAGTTCCCCGCTGTCTACGTCAGCGACGAGCTGCGATCTTTCTTGTCGAAGGAGACGGTCGCGCTGCCGAGGAGCGACGGTCCGCGCCGAATCGTCCCCCCCCTCCTCCCCGGCCAGAGTCTCGTTCGTTCGCTATACCGCGGCCTCACGATCGGCATCGACGACGTTCTCGGTACCTCGACAAGCTCAATGGTAGAGCAGATGGTGAACCGACTGTCTCAACAGGCTGCCGAGTTCGCCGGCATCGCGGCGGGTTCCGCCCTGGACGAAGATCTCGTCGGACATGTGCTAGCAGACTCGGTCTCTCATCTTCCTGGCGGCGATCGTCTTGGCGATGAAGGCCTGACCTACTTCACCGCGCCGATCTGTGACCTCTTCGTGACGATTTTCGAGCTCAAGGAGAAGAATAACTGGCTGCGCCGACAAGCCATCCTCATCGTGCTCCAACAGATTCTCGGCGGCACGATAGAGCGGTGAGCTGGCTCGTCATCGCTTTTCCGCACATGGCTGACCATTTCTGCCTTCCTCAGTAAATTCCGTGACTCCATCAAGATGCTCCTGGCGCCGCCTCAGCTCGCCTCCTACGTCGACGCGCTACAGAACGTCATGTGGCCGAACGGCGAGCTCAAGCCGAGGGAGCCAGCACGGACAGCGGCCGAGAAAGCTGCAACCAAGGCGTCCGCAAGTCGTAAACTTGCGGACCTCCTGCCTGGTCCGTCCACTCGCTTCAGCGCGTTGAGACAGCGAAAGCTGACAACTTTTTGTCACAGACGTCGCCGCCAGCCTGATCGGACGACACAATGCCAAGCAAGGTGCTCGCCGACTGTTCTCCGTCCTGCAGAACAGGCGCCTCAACAAGGCGAGTCTGCATATTCTTTGAGCCTGCCAAGCTTTCTGACATGCGATGCCGCACAGCACCTCATCTACAGCATCGCAGACGAGATCTTCGCCGTCGTCTTTCCCGAGATCAAGGATCGAAAGGCGCGACCGCTCTTCCTCGCGTAATCTCGCATACCCTCTTTCGCGATACCCTCTCGTTCTATACCAGCTTCCTTTTCTAGTCTATCGCAATGCATCGCAATCGTCCTTCTTCCTACGGAACCTTCTTCCATAGCGACGAGAAGCCACCGGCGATGCTCTTCTTCGCCGCCTCTTGCTGCGCCTTCCTCTTCGTCTCACTCCTGCAAGCACGATAAATCAGCGTCAGACACGCGACGAGAAGCTAGGGAGGTGACGGAGGGACTCACGCAAACTTTGCTGCATCGTCCGCCATCGTCCCGAGGCGCTCGCCTAAATAGCCGAGGTACTCATTGCGTTGCTCGAGAGCCGCGTTCGTCTTTGCCATGATATCGCGCGCCGACTCGCTTGCGCCCTGCAAGAACTGCGTCTGGGTAGGCGTGATGTAGCCGGACGAGGAGGCCGCCTTTGCTTGGCGAGTCGCAGCGACGATGGGCGGCGGAGCTCCTGCAGCGTGGCGGTTCTTTGTAGGAGGACGAGTCGAACCGCCGACTGGACGTTCGCGTTGATCAGCTGGCTGCTGCTCGCTCAACGCCTTCGAAGGAACGGAAGGACGCACGAATGCCGTCGATCTCTGCGCCCGTGTACACCTTCTGCGCACCGAACCAAGCGCCTAGTGCGGATCCGACGGACTGCAAAGCGCTGACCTGTGCCGGTATCGCGATCGACGAGTCGTACGCGACGACCTTTGGCGGGAAGGAAGGGCGATAGAAATCGCGGATGGTGCCGAGCCGGACGTTGAGAGGGTCGAGGAGCTGTACAAAGTCGCCATCTGGCGCAACGTGGAAGACGCCCGCCGAGTCGCTACGCCCGAGGAGCGTCAGCGAGCGCGACAAAGCACTGAAGAATCAATAGAACGCACTGCACGGTCGCCTCGAACCGCAAGCGCGCGACCTGCTGGAGGTCGGGGAGCGAGAAGACGTGCAGCATGCAGTTTCTCGACTGGACAGCGAGCGCTGTGCAACCCTGAGCGCGGACAATGGCTGCTCGTTCGAATTGGCTGTGCTCGTCATCGTACATTGCGGCCTTCGGGCCATCGACGTTGGCGAAGCAGGCGAGCGTCGTAGGAGCGACCGTGATCCAGAGACTTGTCAAGGCGCCGACGGGGTCGATATTCTCAGGGGAAGTGTAGGGAGCCTGCTGATTGAGCGCGAGTTGTAGGTTCTGTGAGTTAGCGACCAGCTCGTTGCCGCGCTTGTCGAGGACGAAGGTAGCGAAGGTGTTGCGAGTGCTGTCGTGGTGAATGGAGGCGAAGCGGTCGCTGATCAGCCATGAGCCGCTGACGTTGGCAAGCTCGAAAATGCGGCTGAGCCCGGACGCTTGCGAGACGATGAGGCGAGGTGAGCGGTCGTGGTCTGCGGAAGGAGCCAGTTGAGTTTGAGACGATCGATCACAGCGAGGTGAGGACTTACCTTCTCCAATCGCGCTGACTGTCCACGTCATGGCCGTGATGGGCGAGTTGTCGATTTTCGCCTTACTCTTGCCCTTGTCGGACACAGCTGCCCGTCCAGAACCAGCCGAATCGACAAGAAGTACGTCCGGCCCGCGCATGTCGACGACCATGAGGGTGGCGTCGTTCGAGACGGCGAGAAAGCCGACGTTGCTGAGCGCGAGGCAGCTCTTTGATGCGATCCCGCTCGCAGAGGAATTTGCTGCGAAGGCGAACGCTGCGATCGGGCGGAAACCGTCGAGGTCGGGTCGCGAGACGGCAGCGCCTACGAGGTTGACATAGCGGTCCTGAGGGTCCATGTCGGCGGAGTAGGAGGTCGGCGCAAAGGAATTTTGACGGCTTTGCTGGCTGGTCGCGCCGAAGGGAGGCCGAGACGGAACCGGAATCGTCGCGCCGTCGAGGTTCATGTCGCGCAAAGCTCCTTGGACCGTGTCGTCCAGGTTCGTTTCCGCGTCGGTGCGGTCTTGCTCGAGTTCGCGGGGTGTCTCGCCGTAAGCGAAACTGCAAATGCACCATCAGCACTTACTTCAGATGCGAATGGCGGCTGGACGCACCGGTGCACGAGCACATCGCCAGTCGATAGGCTGATCGCGACTTCGAGGTTCTCCTCTGCCAGCTCGACCTTGTCAATCTCGAGCTCCCAGGGTCGCGCCTTCCACAGTCGTGCCGCCTCGAGACCCCCCGCTCTAGAATCCGCCAGCGCAGCCTTGACATCGATGTCGAGGTGTCGAAGTGGGCGCGGAAAGTCTTGCTCAACTCGTGGCTCGCTACCGTTCTCCGATTTGCAACCCCATAGGACGTGCGTCGAGACGTCCGAGAAGCGAACGCTCAGGTCGATGTGCGTAGTGATGAGGATGCGAGGAGGCTGGTCGCCGGATGTCGGAGGCGGCCCTCGACGATTCGTTCGGGGTAGATGACTGGCGTGACCGCCTTTGAGCGGGATACGTTCGGCCGTCTCCTCGGAAATGTCGAACTGGTGAAGGAGGTGACGGTAAGAGAGGGAGCCGACGATGGCGAGCCTCGCGGACGTGCAGGTATCTCTGCCAGAGAAAGAGAGCGCCGAAGGGAGAGAGAGGGTGCAAGGTGCGCGAGAGTTGGTGGGCGGAAAGGTGAAAGCCTCGATCGAATTGTTCGAGTGCGGCGCTGAAGGGACGGGACAGCGGGCGTCGCGGCCGGAAGTGATGATGATAGCGGAAGGGTCGTAGGCGCCACCGTAATGAGGCGAGCTTCGGGGGAGAAGGAGGAAGTCTTCGGGAGGTGCGGGCGTAGGGTAGAGGTGATGAGCGACGGGCGAGAGCGACTCCCGTAACGCTTCCCGGACTGCGAGAGGAATGCCTCCCGACTTCGCGGTGGATGCGGTCGGAGCGACGTAGGCGGGGAACTCGAGCACGTGAATGCCAACAGGATCCGTAGGAAGGATGCCGCCCATGACGGTCAAGAGCGTTCCCCCTTGCAAGTCGGCCTTTTGCTCCGTGTGAGAGGGAGACGACGGTAGAGTGGGCGAGGATGGGCCGGCCACGCTGGCGAAAGCCTGCGAAAGGTACGTTTCCTGCGGAAAGCCCGACCAGGCGAGGCGGAAGATTGGTTCGCGGTTCGCCGGCTGACGCTGCCCAGGTTGACCTTGCGACGACCAGCCAAACAAGTCCTCTTCCGTCGCCTTGTTGACATCTGCCCGCTCGAGTGTGCGAACCATGACCGGGTTATCGTCCGCCATCGCCGCGAAGCTCAGCGAGCCGTCCTCGTGTCCTGCGGCGAAGACGAGTCCGTCTGGTCGCCAGGCGAGGCAAGTGACCGCCGGTCGTCGCTCCATGAAAATCGTCTCCTCCGTGTCGTTTCCTCCTCCTGCTGCGCCTGGCGGAAGGACAAAGTCCCACGTCCGGTCGGCTTGTCGGGTCGCGATGTTCCATAACGCGACCCCGCCCTCGTAGGCAACGAGCAGCAGGTTCAGGTCGAGCGGGTGAGCCTTGATGTCGGTACAGACGGGACTGCGGAAAGGTGGAAAGGTCAGCCCGCTCTTCCCGCTTCACCTCCAATGCATCGTCAGGCACTCGCATGTGCCTGCGTGAAGGTGCGTCGGGCACGCCGCTTCTCCGCAAGATTTCCTCCTGCACGAGCCAAAGGTTCGGGATGCGAGCATGGGGAGCGAGGATGCCGCGGTCGATGTCGTAAACGTCGACTGTTCCATCCTTGCAGCCGAGGAAGAGGAAGGAATGGGATGCGGAGGTTTCGACGCAGGTCACGTTCGAGCGCAGCGAGAGGGACGAATCGCGGTCCGGACGACCTTTTTTGATGCGCTGGAGGTCGTAAATGTAGAGGGTATCCTTCGCGTCTGTTATCGCCTGGTGAGTACATCGTTCTGTGTCTGCCGAAGCAGGAAGACTCGCCTACGACGCAGAGAAAGCCCGACCCGCTCTTCCAAGCGAGATGCCGAATCTTGCTTGGCAACCCGATGTCCCACTCGACCTGGACGCCCGGTGCGCCAAAGACGAAGAGACGACCTGCTGAAGTTCCTACTGCGAGCAAAGACTGTACCGGGTCTGTTGGCGGGCGCGAGGGAGAGAGACGAGAGAGATGGGCATAGCCTCGGTAAGTCCACCGTCGTTGTACGGCAACCGGACGTGTGCTGGACCGTCAGACGCACCAAATGCTATGGCAGTGAGCTCTCCGCCGATACCCAGCGTGGCCAGCTGTCCCAGTGCCCATCCATTCGGCGTCCGAAGTTGCTGAGTGTGGTCGAGTAGAGACACGGCTTCGACGGCTTTGCGCGACTTGGACGAGAACATGGCAGGTTCCAGGAGGCTGAGAAGCGGCCAAGCGAGCCCCCAGTCCAGCAGCGAGACGGTACGAGCGAGTTGAGGGGGAAACGAAGGTCAACCTGATCCCGAAGGTGGAGCCCGACGACGACAACGCAAGCAAGCTGAAAGAGATGGCCAATAAGGATAGATGACATGGACGATGATCCGCTAAGCCCGCGCCTTTCCTTTCCCCTTGTCCACCGACTTCCCCTTGCCGATGACAGCCTTTCCCTTGCCCTTGGCCGCGCTCGAGATGGGCGGAGTTGAGAAGGGAGGAGGTATTGCAGGCGGCGCGCGAGAGGACGAAGATGCCGATGCGCCTGCTTGCTGCAGGGCCCGCTGGACGGCGTCGAGAGTCGTCGGCTCCTCCTCGTCTTCCTCCGCTGCGCCGCCCTTCGCGACACGCTTGCCCTTGCGCTTCTCGATGGCTGCGGGAGTGAAGCCGTGAGCGGGTCAGGTAAGGGTGAGCAAAATTACTGCACGGACCTTTGGCGGTCGACTCGAAGCGCTGCTCGGCACCGCACCAGACATCGCAACCTCGCGCTCCAGCCCTGTCCAAAAACCTCGCAATCTCGGGCGTCTTGACGAACCTCGCGGGCCAGACGCGCGGGAAGCGGAAGCGAAACTTGCGCGCCATCATGTTGAACGAGTCGAGGCGGGAGCCGAACGCGGCGAGGTATCTCAGTACGAGGCGTTCGTATTCTTCCTCGGATGCGGGCGCCTCGTTAGGCGGATCGACGAGAGCGAACTCGACGAGCGAGGTGCCGTTGTTGACGACGGCGAGGGCGAGGATGTTGAAGGGCGCGAGGGCGTTTGGGAGGAGAGGGTACGAGATCGAATAGAGGAAGGGCATCTTGGACGCGTTCATCTTCGAATGCAGCGACATCAAGAAGTTGATGTTGGGCTTGTTAGTGAAATGCAGGTGCTCGAGCGTAGTCGCGACGCCTGCTTGGAACTCCTCGATGAGGTTGTCGAGCGCGGCTTTTGGCGAGGTCTGGTTGAAATCAAGCGAGATCGTGCTGAGGGTCTTCTTGCAGCCGGATAAGAGCGCCTTGTGTAAGGCAGGGCAGTGCTCGACCGGGACGCAGCCAAGCGTGAGGTTGTGGACAGGAAAGGTAAGGAGGGAGGTGTCGTCGGGTTCTTGGAAGTCGGCCTTGCAGTACAGATGCGTGATGTCTGCGGGAGCGATATCAGCTCTTGATTTCTCGTCAGTGGGAACATGGCACACACCAGTCAGCGATGGATGCCGGAGAACGTCCCAGGTCAACCATTCCTCGTCTTGTTCTGCCTGGCCATCCGTCTGCCCCCGCAACGCATCATACTCGATGCGGAACGCTTTGAGATTCGGGAACCTGTCGAGTAGCCAGTACGTGTCTATGCCCCACTGGTACACCGATTCGAGGACAAGGGTCTTGTGTTCAGCGAGCATCCTCTTTGCCTCGCGCGAGCGTATCGCCTGCATCGCTTCCGGACTGGCGATGCGCACGTGCTTGGCGAGGACAGACTGGGCCGGGTACCGCCATGGCTGGCAGACGAGCGCGCAGGCCTTGAGGGTCGCGTAGTCCGGCTGAGGCCAGACGTGAGATGTGAGGCCGCCCGCGAAGGCGAAGATGCGCTCGAGCACTGGCTGGTCGAGTCCCTGCAGCTGCGCCATTCTCGAAGCGTGGCCTGCCCAGCCAACGAGCGAGGACGGCGAGTTGGACTGGCTCAACCTGCGAGCGAGATCCGGAAGAGGGTTTCGCTCAGCACACAGCGATGTCAGCGCAGTGGAAGGCTTCAGGTCGGCCTGACTAGCTCCAGATTGTCGTTGAGGCGACACACCGCTCATCCAGCGTTCCTCCAGCTCTCCTCGCTTTTCTCTGCCTCCCACACAATTCTCATCAGCTGGCGTTTCGATGGCGGCGCCCACTGCTGCTGGACGCTTCACCTATGCAGCGTCCCATTCTTTGCTCGCATCTAGGACTGCTCACGGAGCCGGATCTGGCCAAGCGCGCGGGGTAAAAGTTGCGGGTGCTCTTGCTCAGACGGACTCGCTTTGACGACAGATTCAACCTGTGCCATTTCGACTCGAGCTTCAGACTGACAACTGCGAAGGACTTGGCTGGGTAGAGGGAGGAGGAGACCGTGCTGCCGACAGAGGCGCGACGGGTCGCTGGAAAGATCGAAAGAGTGGGAGAGGTACGTGGCATCCCTGCACGACCTCCGAGAAGGCGGCGAGGAGCAGATTCTGGACGAGAGGGTGGAGTTCACGTTTAGGCGACGCAGGCGCCCTTGGCCTCGTCGTAGGTGAAGCCTTCGGCGCACGACCAGATCTCGCAAACGCCGGCGACACAGCCGACAGCGGCAACACCCTCGATTTGGGTGCAGTCGACGCCGCCCTCCGACGCGCAAGCACCGCACTGCTCAATGTTCGACTGTGAGAGCGTGAGGAAGAGTCAGCAGCGGCTCGAGAAGGCGGAGCGACCGGAACGTACCGAGGTGTCGATGCACTCGAAGCCCTTGGCTCCCGGGATGGCGCACGCCGAGTGCGAGGCGGGGCAGAGGTTGCGGCGGGCCTTGAGGTCCGAGCGACGAGCGCGAGTGCGAGCGCGCTGCGAGCCGCTCGCGAAGGTGCAGGTCTGGTCGCCCGAGGCAGAGTCGGTGGTGCAGGTGAGGCCATCGCCGCAAGCAAACTCGGGGTCGAACGAGCAGTCCTGGCCGAGGCCGACGTGGTTGGCGCAGTTGCCGTCGAGCTAAAGGAAGGAAAGATTAGTTGTGAATTCTCGTTTCAAGACCGAAGACAACTGCGTACGAAGGCACAGTAGCCTGTGCAGGTTCGTGAAGTCAGCGAAACCGTTCACGTTCGGCTACATGGGCGCAAAGCGACGTACCGGACTGGCAGAACTGGTTGAAGAGTGCCTCGTTCTGAGCGTCCGTCAAGGAGCTGTCGCCGACGGTGTAGTCCTGGCAGAACGCTCCGATTCCACCGCAAGTTCCGCTGACGGTCGGGAGGAGTTCCCTGGAGGTGCAGTAAAGGTATCCGGAGCAGTTGGCGTCGTTTCCAGCGCAGGCCTGGGTAAAGCCGCCTTGGCTGTAAGGGGAGAGAGCGTGAGCAGCAGCCCGTCGGCGGTGTTTTGGAACATGTGCGGTGGGTGTCAAGCGGAGTAGAAGGAGGTGCAGGCAAGCTTTATCAGTGCTGGTCAAGTTTCGGGTAGAGGGAGGTATGCGACGCACCAGGTTCCGGGCGTGACGCCGTCGTTGGACGTGCAGAAGCCGTTGTCGCACTGTGTGCTGGCGGTGCAGGACGCGCCGGCGATACCGCAGAAGTAGTTGCCTGTCTCGGTCTCGAGCGAGCAGGTTGCGCCGAGGGGCGCGACTCCGTCACCTTGGGCGGCGTTGCCGAGACCCGTGCCGGGCGCGACGAGGCCAGAGCAGAGCGATTGGTCTGCAAGAGGGTGGAGATCAAGTCAGACATGGTGGAAGGCGGACTCCGCGACTGAGGAGGAGGGAGCGCACCACGAGTCGGGACGCCTGCAACAAGGGTCGTACAGGAGAAGCGACCGTAACCAGTGATGGACTGGGCGGTTGCGACGGTCGCGAGGGTCGCGACGGAAGCGACGGCGAAGACGGTGCGCATGTTTGCTGAAAAGGAGCGACGACGGTGGGTGTGAAACGAGTGACGAAGGGTGAGCGGCGGTCAGACACAGCACGCAGAGGATCTCGAGCAGGGGAGAGCAGAGGAAGCGGAGACGAGGAATGTTTGGCGAAACCCACACGAGGTTCATCTGGACGCGTCCACCGCGCGCTCGACCCCGACTTGGGACTGTCCGTCGTTCTTTGCCGTGCCGGTGGCGCCTGCTGTTGCTTGGAAGCCTGTTCTGGAGCGAACGCAATCGCCGACGAAGTTGCCAGCGTAACGTGAACATGCGGCGACCGACACTTGCGCCTCTGAGGAGCGGGAGACGAGTAACGTCCTGTAGCCGTTCGGGCGCTGGCAGAGTCGACAGCTACTTTGTATGAGCTGTCAGACGTGGACTAGCCGGCATCCTGCGACATGAACGGCGTGGACGAGGCAGTAAAGCGAGGACAAGCTTGACCTTCTCAATCGGCGCGGAGGAGGAGCTCACGGCGTTGACGATAGCGAAGCCGCTCGCGTCGCCACTGAGCATCAAGGCGACAAACGTTGGATCTTCCAACAGACGGCAGCTCAGCCAGGACTCCTCTTCGCGGCCCGTCACTTGACTCGTACGCTCGCTGGCCTTCCAGCTGGGCGCCGCAGGTCTCCGTCTGTGGCGAGAAAGCTCTCACATATGGTATCAGAGGGTCGCTGCAAGTATCAATGACTGCGGGCAATAAGAGCATGTGGTCGTCGGAGAGTGAAGCAAGCGCCCAACCCAGCTGCGATAGGTTCGACTCCGTTTCATAGCCACTACAGGTCTGCCGCTTTGCCTCAGAGCGAGCACGTATGTACATCCCAGCTGTTGCCCGTCTATCCAGCCGATCCGCTCCGCTGCCTCGATCCTCCGGGTTGCCCTCTTCGCTCAAGAAGCGATATATCGCGATTCCTCACCTTCCGCTCCTCCAAGGGGTCGAATACGAGGTCCGTGCCAAGGCTGGAGAGGCGAGGCAGGCGGCCGGTCTCCATAGTCTCGACGAGTATGGCGGAAGAAGTCCAGTCGACGCGATAGGCAAGAAACGTCTCGAGTGCTGGGAGGCACGGCAAGTTCAGTGAGGCGGGGCAGGCTCCGTTTGAGGGATGAAGTGGAGCGCTGGTCGTGTCGGAGAGGTCGAGCGTGCGCAGGTGCGGAGCGAACTCGGCTTTGAACAGATTGAGGTATTTCTGCAAGAGTCTCGCGCCAGGCAAGGCGAGGTCGGTCAGCTTGTCGAAGGCGAGACCGCCAGGCAGGTTGGCCGCAAGGTCGAAGAGCCGAGTAACGAGGGGAGCGGACCTCGTCAACTTGAGCGAGACGAGGTTGGCAAAGGAGGCAGCGATTTCAGGGTTGGGCAAGGTAGGGTGGTCGAAGTGGTCTTCGAGAGCTAGGTGTCGGAGAGTACCGTTTGAGTGCGAGAGGATGTCCCAGTGAACGGGCGGCGTAGTCGACGAGAGATGGGCGTACTCAAGAGAGGGGGCATCGGCGGACGAGAGAGCTGGCGAGGCGACTGTGCCGTCGCGGAATCGCAGACGCCAGATTGGGCCGATGAGAACGAGGCGTCGAAGCGAAGTGAGGGGCGCCCAGTCGGTCTCGCCCGAGTATCGCGGCAGGAAGGCAGGCAAAAGATACGCGTCGGATGCTGGCGACGAAATCTTGCAAGAGCGGATCTCGAGGTCGGTGAGAGCGATGAAGGTGGCTCCGAAGCGAGGCAGGCTAAAGAGGATGCGAATGTGCGAAGGGGTATGGAGCGAAAGCGAGAGGAGGGTCGAGGCGGATGAGAGGAGGAAGCGGAAGAAGGACTGAAGCTGTCGATGCTCGTCGACTGGAGGACCGCCGCCCATCCAGGAAACGTGCACGCGGCGAAGTCGGGCGAGCTGGATCAGGTCGAGGGACTCGCATAGGTACGCAAAGTCGTCTGTCGCGTAGTCTTGCACTCGCGTGATGAATATCGACCTGATCCCTCCGTCGTGCACAGGCTCCGATCCCCCACGCGCTACGCCGCCGGTCGCTCGATGCTGCCACCACAGCGCCTTTGCCTCGCTAGCCGGTCCGTCTATCTCGCCGTCCAAGTAAAGCGAACTCCACAGCTCCCCCGTCGTTTCAGCGAGTTGGCGCCATGCTCGACAGACGTGGGAGAACGCGAGGACCGGATTCTGACGGGATCGAGGGCGCCAGCAAGTGGAGTAGGCCTGAATGTCGGTGTCGTGGTCTTCCCGGGCGATACGGACGGTCTGCAGTAGAAGCTCGGTAGGTAGCCGTGCTATCGGGCAGCTCTGTGCGGCGTACAAGCGTGTGTCAGCGTTGGCGAAGTCGATGAATGCGGCAAGAGCGATGAAGTCGAGGACACGAACCGGAGTCGTCTGGGAAGCCATGCCAACTGTGAGGTAGTCAGTCCTATGCGACAAAGCAGCAGATCGCAGTCTAGTCTCAGAAGAGCGACAGCGGGTGAAAGGTTCGCTCGCAACGTTCGTTCACCAGGTTGGCCGCCTCACCGACTAGCTCACTCGCTCGAAAGGCGTTTGCAAGGTCAGTACAGGCTCACACGTATACCAGTCGCTCCCCGGATTGCCCAGCTTTGCCCCGCTTGGCGTTGTTTCGCCTGCCGCAACCTCATCGCGACTTCTGTGCGAAGGCCACGAGATTGCGACGAGAAGCCGCAGATACACTAACAGAGACTTATCTTGCCGTCGCCGCGCAGCTCAAGCTATGGTGTGCGTCCACTCACCTTCTTCCTCCCTCTACTCCCGCTGACCTCCCCTCATCCCACAGTCTCGCACCTCCAAGCGACCCATCGCACCCGAACGACCATTCCCTCATCAAGCACAACAACGACCCTCTCCATCCCGCCTTCTTGATCCCCGAGCTCTGCAGGGGTTTCTACAAGCTTGGATGGGTGACGGGAACGGGCGGTGGAATCTCGTTGCGCGATGGGCGCGTTCTCGTTCGATCCGATAGGCTGTAGGGAAGCTGACGAGTGATGGTCGGGTCAGAGAGAAGATCTACCTTGCACCGTCGGGCGTGCAGAAGGAGCGGATCGAGCCGGAGGACATTTTCGTCCTGAGTCGCAAGGTTTGTCCAGCTCGTCACGCGCTTGAACTAGCCTTGACGCTCCTGTTTACGGAGATACTGATGTCAGTCGGTTGGCGGGCGAACAGGAACGCGACTTCCTCCGCTGGCCGGTGCACAAGCCGCTCAAGCAGTCTGCCTGCACGCCGCTCTTCTACAACGCGTACGACTTGCGAAATGCCGGTGCATGCATCCACGTACGTCGCGGAATCATGCCCTCTCAAGCGAGGCGCTCGCTGCACTTCCGATCATTCACACTTTTTCTCGTTTATCGTCGCCCCTCTGCTCCATTTCCGCCATCGTCCTTTACACCGATCTCTCGCTCGCAGACTCACTCCCAACACGCTGTCATGGCAACCCTCCTCTGGCCCGGCTCCGAATTCCGCATCTCGCACCAAGAGATGATCAAAGGCATGCGTGTCGGCGGAACGGGCGCAGCGCTGAGTTACCTCGACACGCTTGTGATTCCGATTATTGAGAACACGCCGGATGAGGAGGATTTGAGGGAGGGGATGGAGGAGGTAAGTTGATGAGATGTTTCGTTTATACCGACGACGTGTTGGAGGACAAGGCGCAGTTGCTCTGAGCTGGGTGAAAGGCCCGGGGCGACCGCTCCATCTCGTAGCTCCAGACTCTCGTACCGCTGCCGTCTACTGACGTCTACCCTCCCTCCCCCAGGCCATGCGCAAGTATCCCGATGCGGTACGTCTCGCCTCTCGCTCGTTTGCTCCCCTTCTGGCCCTTGTTGGAAGGACGAGGCCGAGCTTGGGGCATGTGAAAGCGAGACTAACCGCTGAATTCGTTACAACAGCCTGCGATCCTGGTCCGGCGGCACGGGACGTACAGCTGGGGCGCAGGTGCGTCCGCCTCATTCTCGCTCGCCTCGTTTCTGCACCTCCTTGAGGAGCACTGCTGACTCGCGTCCTTTCTCTTCTACCCTCGTACCTTGCCTACGCCGCTGCGCTCCTCGCGCTTCTCTTGTTTGCAGACTGGGAGAAGGCCAAGGTCCGTCCGCCTGCCCGTCCGTCCACGCTGCGTTATGCTGACAGCTTCTTCCGCCGCTGCTCTCTTCGTCCGCATCCGTCAAATGTGTGCTATTCCTCCGTCGCCTCGTACAACTCCCTGTTTCCTTCGCCGTTGCCTCGCCTCGCCTCGCCTCGCCTCGCCGCACAGGGCCAAGCGGAGTGCCTCGACTACTTGCTCGAAGTTGCGGTGCGGATGAAGCTGGCAGGGATGGAGACTGTCGGGATGGACCAGTGGACGCAGCAGTGAGCTACGGTCATTGCGAAATGTCTCCGTCCGTCCGGGTGCGCGCGCGATCGAGCAAGACGATGTGGCTCTGTATGCGCGGTCACAGGTTTTTGTGGCGCTGGGTGGACTGCGCAGTGTAGTAGATCTTCGCACAGCCTATAGAACTGTCACGCCCGAGGCGAGAGTCGTACGGTTCGACTGTCCGCGGACTCGGTGCGACGGGAGAGGTTGCCTGGTCACGGACACTCTCGTCGCTCGCTGGATCCGCTGCTGGTGTAACTGCTTGCTGTACTGCTTAGACTGCACACGCTCACTCGACTCGCCCAGCAAGTCTTCGTCCCGCGACAACAGCTCGCCTTCGGACTGCGCTCATCACCTCCCCTCGCCAAACAGCCGGTCACACGCTCGCACGGCGCAGGAAGGGCAGGGACAGCGCTCGCAGTGTAGACAGAGGTGACAGAGCGAGGATAACGTCCACACCGAGGCTCCCATCGTGCGAGATGGCCTCCGATCCGCCTCCGCCTCGTCCTCCTCGACAGGCCCCTCCACCCGCTCAAGCACTCCACCACGGCGCACTGCGGCCGCAGCGGGAACAGCAACCCGCCTACCCCTCTTCTGGTCTCCACCCGACCACACAGCAAAACTCGCAGCGACCGACGTTCACCCAGCACTCATCGAGCTCGTTCTCGGACGAGTCGGCGAAACAGCCCCTTTCGTCGCCGCCCGTTCGACCGCCCAACCTCGCCTATGCTTCACACGCATCCAGCTCGACGTCCTATGCTGGCGGAGCGATTCCTAAGGTACAGTTCTCGCGCGACCAGGGATCGACCTCGTTCTACGAATCCGCCTCGGCAGCCGAAGTTCCCCTCGTCGGCTACTCGTCCGCCTACTCTGCCCATCCTTCGGCTGCACACGGTGCCGCCGCGACGCCGGGCATGACCTCGTTGACGGTTGGCGGTTCCGGGGCCGACTTCAAGCGCAAGAAATCGCTCGTCCGTCCTGACCGCGAACGCGTCGACGAGAACCACCGCCTATACAACTACCGCCAGCACGCGGCGATGATGGAGGCCGAGGGTAGGGGCACGGCGGCGGTCTCGCGGACGGGCCACTACGCTCAGGCTGGACTGCCTGTCCCCGTTGGGCCGGCAGAAGTCAGCGGTGCGGCAGCCGCTGCAGCGCATCCTTCGCACGGTGCAGGAGCGGGCGCAGGTTCGACGACGCTCCGACGAGGAAGAAGTATCCTCGCGCGCGAAGAGGGGATGGTCAACGAGTCTGGACTCAATATCTTCAAGCGCGGTCAGACGCTGCGGAGACCGAAGCGCGGGACGGCTGGCGGAGCGATGCCTGGTGGAGCGTATGATCGTGGTAGGAGGGCGAAAGAGGCGAAGAAACCGCTCGGAGCGTGGATGATCTACTGCAGGATCTTGACGGCGTGCATCCCGGCTCCCCTCTTGCGGTGCTTCGGTGCGTGAGCTCCAGCATCGAGACTGTCCGCATGTTGACTCTCCCTGCACACGCAGGCTTCCGCACGAAAGAGCGACAGGACGCCTGGCGCGAGAAGATCGGTCTCCTCTCGATCATCGCGCTCTGCATGGCCTTCGTCGGTTTCCTCACCTTCGGCTTCACCCAAGCCGTTTGCGGCACTCCCGCGCTCCGCTACCGCGCCGGCTCCATCGAAGGCGGCTCGATGATCTTCCACGGCTACGACTACGATATGGACTCGTTCAGGCATCCCGCCGCCGCCGGAATCAGCGAGGGCTCGAACCCACTGTACGACATCTTCGCCGCCGCCGGCAAGGACGGGTCCTTCTTGTTCCAGAACGTCAACCAGAAGTGCCTCAACGTCATCACGCCCGCTGCCGGAACCGGCATCACGCACGAGGGGAACGAGATGGGATGGTACTTCCCCTGCAACCTCTACGACCAATACGGGACGTCAACTGTCAACTTGACGGGGTACGCCGAGGGATGGCAGTGTCACACGCAGGGCGACGCGCGCGTCCAGTTCAGCCAGCTCAAGGCGCTCGGACAGGTCTACTTCCTCTGGGACGATCTGAAGAACACGTCGCGCAACCTCGGCGTCTATGATGGAGCCGTCCTGGACTTCTCCCTCCTCAACTGGCTCGACAAGTCGCAGGTCGCGTACCCGCCCATCTTTGACGAGCTCCGCTCCGGCACGAACTCGTCCCTCCGCGGCCGCGATATCACCTCCCTCATGGTCAACTCGAATCAGCGCGACGTCGCAGAGTGCCTCGTCGACGTTATCCGCGTCGGTTTCGTCGACTCCGTCACGTTCGGCTGCGTTGCATCGGACGTCGTCCTCTACGTCTCGCTCGTCGTCATTATCGGCGTCGTGCTCATCCGCTTCGCCTTCGCCGTCCTCTTCGGCTGGTTTCTCTCATGGAGGATCGGCAAATTCCCCGACGAGACGAACGAACAACGCCGAGCACGAGCCAATGAGATCGAAAACTGGACAGACGACATCTACCGCCCCGCGCCAGCCCGCTACCGCCCGAGCGTCCCCAACAAGCTGCAGAAGAAGCCGATGCTGCCGACCACGAGTCGCTTCTCCAAGGGCGACCTCCTCAAAGTCGCCGGCAACGACTCGAGCCTCCCGTCGCTCTCGAAGAAGGGCATGATCGGCGCCGGCATGCGCAACTCGCCGCCCGGATCGCCTGGTGGACCTCGCGCGTCGCGCAGCTCGAACTCGCTCCCGATGTCGTCCTTTACGCTCGACGGCCTCGCGCGCGGCTCGACGGCGGACGGCGCGATGGGTGCTTGCCCCTTCCCGCTCGCCGACGTCGTCCCTCAGCCTCCGCCCGACTACGAGCCGTTCAACTACCCCCTCGCACACGCCATTCTCCTCGTCACGGCCTACTCCGAGTCGGTCGAGGGTCTACGCACCACGCTCGACTCGCTTTCGACGACCGACTATCCCAACTCGCACAAAGTTATCCTCGTGATCGCCGACGGCATGGTCAAGGGCTCGGGCAACTCGCTCACGACGCCCGAGATCGTCCTAGGCATGATGAAGGAGTTCGTCGTCCCGCCGGCCGAGGTCGAGCCGTACTCGTACGTCGCCATCGCCGACGGCCACAAGCGCCACAACATGGCTAAGGTGTATGCCGGCTTCTACTCGTACGACGACAACACGGTCGAGCGGTCGAAGCAGCAGCGCGTCCCAATACTCCTCGTCGCTAAGGTCGGCAACCCCGCCGAGCAGCGCGACCCCAAGCCGGGCAACCGTGGCAAGCGCGACTCACAGATCGTCCTCATGACGTTCCTCCAGAAGGTCATGTTCGACGAGCGTATGACGACGTTCGAGTACGAATTCTTCAACTCGCTCTGGCGCGCGACCGGCGTGAGCCCCGATCGCTATGAGCTTGTGCTCATGGTCGACGCAGATACCAAGGTCTTCCCCGACTCGGTCTCGCGCATGGTCGCCTGCATGGTCCACGACCCGGAGATTATGGGTTTGTGCGGCGAGACCAAGATCGCCAACAAGTCCGACTCATGGGTCACGATGATTCAGGGCGCGCTCACGTCGATTCTCCTCCCCTCTTTCGTGGAGCTGACACCGCGATTACGTGCAGTTTTCGAGTACTTCGTCTCGCACCACCAGACCAAGGCTTTCGAGTCGATGTTCGGCGGTGTCACCTGCCTGCCCGGATGCTTCTCGATGTATCGCATCAAGGCGCCCAAGGGCGGTGACGGCTACTGGGTCCCGATCCTCGCCAACCCCGACATCGTCCAGCACTACTCGGAGAACGTCGTCGATACCCTGCACAAGAAGAACCTTCTCCTCCTCGGCGAAGATCGCTACCTCACGACCCTCATGCTCCGCACCTTCCCGCGACGCAAGATGATGTTCTGCCCGCAAGCCGTCTGCAAGACGATCGTCCCCGACACGTTCTCCGTCCTCCTCTCGCAGCGCCGCCGGTGGATCAACTCGACCGTGCACAACCTCTTCGAGCTTATTCTCGTCCCCGACCTTTGCGGCGTCTTCTGCTTCTCGATGCGCTTCGTCAGTACGTAGCGAGTTCTTTCTCGATCGCGTGGACGAGCAGTTGGCTGACTTTCGTCCGCTCAGTCTTCATGGAGCTGGCCGGTACTCTCGTCCTTCCCGCCGCCATCGCCTTCACTCTCTACCTCATCATCGTTGCCATCATTCCCGGGACCGTCAAGCCCGTCATCTCGCTCATCCTCCTCGCGCTCATTCTCGGTATCCCCGCCATTCTCATCGTGATCACGTCACGCCGCTGGAGTTTCTTGGGTTGGATGCTTATCTACGTGAGTTGACGCAGTCGCCGGTACGCACGGTCATCGAGCTAAAATTCCTCCGCCTCGTACAGCTCTGCTCGCTTCCGGTGTGGAACTTTGTCCTCCCTGCCTACGCCTGTGCGTCCTCGCTTCCTTCTCACCGAGACATTCGAGCTTCGCTGACCGTCGATCTGCCCATAGTCTTGCACATGGACGACTTCTCTTGGGGTCAGACGCGCAAGATCGCCGGCGAGAAGGCCGGAGGAGCAGGACACGGCGACAAGGAGGGCGAATTCGACTCGAGCCACATCAGCATGAAGCGTTGGGCCGATTGGGAGCGCGAGCGGCGGTACAAGTCGGCCACCCAGTCTCGCGACTCGTCGTACGGTGACGCTCCGCGTGGCAACTCGCCCGGCAGGCCTGCCAGCAACAGGTACTCGATCATGTCGAGCACCGACACGTCGGAAGGCTTCTCGCACCCGCGATATCCTACCGAACTCTCCCTCCCCGCTCCTCTCGCTCCTCAGGCGATCAGTCCGGCTTCGTCGCAGGCCAGCTTCGACAACCCTACCTCCGCAATCTCTCATCCGCCTCCGCCTCACTCTGGCGCGCTGTCGCGTTCGCCCGTCGACTACCCGACACATCAGCAGGCAGGTTACGGCGACGAGGACGAGGCGGACCGTCCGATCATGCACCACCAGTCACCGCCTATCATGACGTCCGCGCAATCTAACGCCGAGCCTGACAATCTTTCTCTCTCCCCGTCCGTGTCTTCCAACTCGCCTCCTCCCGCTTCGTCGGCCTCGTTCGCCTCGAACAACCCCTTCGCCAACCCGCCGTCGACCCAGTCTCGGCGCGGCGTTTCGCTGTCTGACGTCGGTCCCGTACCTTCGTTGGGCGGCGGCGGCGTTCGTGTCGTTCAGCGTCACTCGCGCAGGCAGAGCTCGAACGCGCCCTCGTCGTCTATCAACGGCCAGCATCGTTCGAGGCCGTCCACGCAGCAGTCTACTCAGCTGTCCTTTGGAGCCGCCGACTCGTTCTACTCGGGCAACACGAGCGGCGGAGGCTCGATCTCCGGCCACTCGTCGAGCAGCGTCGGACATCTCCCGCCTGGCGCCGCGCCACCCAGGTTCAGCCATGGCGGCCAGCCCTAAATCTCTCAACAGACACTTTCCCGGCCTCGTTTCATCATGGCTTCTTCGGCGACCACAGGACATCCGTTCGTATCACGCGCGCTCGCCTCGCCCCCTTGTCCATACCGTTCATTTCTAATGCGTTGCACGTCAATCACATGCCCTTACTCTTACATCCCTCCAGTCCACGGACACTGCACTTCCTCATCTGCAACCCTGATCACGCTCACGCACTCGCTCGGTCGCCTTGACGAGAGAGTCGACGAACATTGCAAGTTCAAAGTGCGAGAGGGGTACAGCAATACGAGAGAGGCATGCTAACGCACGGAACAACAAGGAAAGAGAGAAAGGAAAGCCGGCAACACCCTATTCATCGTCCGAATCCAGCACGACTCGGCGCTTCTGCTTGTACTGTATCGCACTGACAGCTTCTTCGCCGTCTTCATCGCCTGCGACGCCCGTATTAGCCGTTGCGGCGGCAGGTGGAGACGAAGTCGCGGATGAGGCGGAAGAGGCTCGCTTGCGCGATGCCAACATTGAGGACGGTGCAGGCGACGTGGACCTAGCCGGCTCCTCGTCCTCGTCGGCACCGTTGCGCTGCTTGTCCGCCTCTTTGCGCAGCCCGTCGACGAGTTCGGCGTCGTCCTCGAGATCGCTGACCATCTCGGAATCGAACTTAGTCTTCTGGGCCTTCTTCCTGCGTCTGCCGGCACTGCCTTTCCCTTTTTTCAGCGCAGCAGGTGGAGGCGAAGAAGCGGGGGACATTGCGCGGACGGAAGTCGTCGCGGCTGCCGAACCTCTCGGCTTCTTCTTCTTCTTGCTGCCGTCCTCGAGGTGGACGGACACCTGTCCAGCCGCCAGCTTTGCGCGCAGCTATCAATAGGCTGCAAGTCAGCAAACGCTCAAGCCTCGCTATAAGCAGAAGAGGCGCAACGAACCGCTGCCTCGGCGGCGAAGAATGCTGCATCGCGGTCGGGATCGTCCTCGTCGTCCGAGTCGTTGATCTGCGTGAAGCTCGTCAGTCCTCGCATGAGCTAACAGCGAGCGCGGCGCTCCTACAAACTGAGCACTCTTGTAAGCCTGCTCCTCCTCCTGGCGCTTCTTCTGCCGCTTCCGCTTGACCTTAACGACGGGCTCCCCGTCCGACCCCAGCTCCATCTCGTCATCGCTGGCAAACTTGCGCTTCCGACGAACAGGCTTCTTGCGCTGCTTGCGAAGAAGCTCGGCGGCCGACTTGCCGTTCTGTGGATCGACCGGGTCGAGGACGAAGTCTTCAACGATCTTGAGGTCGCTGTCGAGCTTGGATGGCAGAATGGTTGCAGGAATTGACCAGACGAGCTCGCCGGCCTCAGGGGCTGCGCACATAATTGTCAGTACCAGTGACGCCGAAAGAGGGACGCGACTGTACCTTCACTGCTCTCCCAGCTGAGCAAGCGCATCAACAGCTTGACGTGCGGGTTGACCGTCGCGGCCTCCTTGACTTCAGCGTTTTCGCTATAGTCGACGTTGTGTGGCGTGAAGAGCGCAACTGCCTCGGCGGAAGGACCCTTGAGCTGCGCAGCTTTCTCGCGAAGAGCAGCGTCCGTCTCATCCTGTTCGCCAAGCATAGCCACATCGTCGTTGGGCGGGCCGTCTGTCGTAAGAATGATCTCCGTACGAGCTGCCGAGGCGAGGACGAGTTGCTGTTGGATACATCGAAAGTCAGCGCGCAGTCTCAGAGGGACGGCCGAATCCGCGCGCGCACCTTCTTGACCATGTCGACGAGCCGCTGCTCGCCGCCTTCAAGCAAACATGCAACGGCGATGCCGATCTGCTGCGTGTGGGAGAACCCTGGCTGGACTTCGAGCTCGCCGATTTTCTTCGCCTGTTACATGCGCATCGTCAGCTTGTCAGACGGGCGAGGCGACAGCGGAGCGGCGCACCTTGTACATCAGCGTGTCGTCGTCGCTGTCGGCGAACGGGTCGACCTCGCCCATACGCATCTTGCCGAGCTGCGTCCGCGTCTTGGGGAAGAAGCACTGCGCACCCAAGTGTAAGCGCTACACCTGGATTTGCGGGGCAGCGGAGCGACACACCTCGATGAGCAGGAACGGGTGCTCCTGGACCGCCTTAATGAACTTGCGGAGGACATACTCGATCAGCTTGCGCAGGTCGGCATTAGGTCCTTCGCGAGCGTCGGCGATGTCGCGGTCTTCCATAATTCGTCGGAAAAGCTCAAGGACGGTGGGCTGCGCGTATGTCTGGTCGTCAATCACAAGTTGCTGCCCGATTTCGACGGCGCACTCGCCTTGTAGAAGAGACCCTCCGATTTGGCCTTGATCGCCTGCCTATGCATGAGCGCGACGATGCGCTTCATCTGCTCAGGCGTGCGGAACGTCTTGTACGATTCGAGGTAGATCATGCAGGTTGAGAGGACGGATTCGTCGGCAAAGCGCTGCGAAGAGATGGCCCAGGTGAGCTGCGCTTGCGATGAACGGGAGGATCCTTCACACGCACCTGCTCGAACTTCTCGAACTGGAATGCGTGCTCGCCGAACGTGACGGCCGCTTGCTCAACCTCCTCCTGCTCCTCGTCCTCCTCCTCGCCCATGCCGAGACCGTCTCCCTCATTTTGGTCGGCACTTTTGTCTGCGAGCGATCCGTCCCTCAGAAGATCAGTCTTGGCCGCAAGGAGGAGAAGCGGATGTCCGTGAAGGCTACGCACTCTTTTGCCGCTTCTTCTTCGCCGCCACGCGTCCGGCCTTCTTCTTCCGCACGTACATGTACGCCTTCGACTTCGAGTACTTCTCGAGCATGCGAAGAAGCGTGTAGGCGAGATGCATAACCGAGTCGAGGTACCTGCGTTCAATTATCACTCGTAAGCGTCCTTTTGTTGGGTCACCGACGGGACGACCGCGAGAGGGATCCTGACGCACTTGTGGCTTTGCGAGCTATATCGCGTGATAAGCGTGACGACCATCTCGAGCGTCTCGGCCTCGTAGTAAAGCTTGTTCTGGAGGATCTCGGCGACGTCGATATGCTCGGGAATGCCGGAGGCTTGGAGGGCTTCGATGACGAGGAGCTAGGGGACGAGGGTCAGCGGGCGACATGAACGGAGGGAAGTGCAGGAGGACGAACAATCTGGGTGAAGCACTCGACGCCGGCGTGCAAGTCGGTCCAAAGGGGCGGCTGTGCGATCGCGAGATGTACCTGCATCAGCGGCGCGACGATACGATACGAGCTAGCACTGATAGACAGGCTTGCCACGCACCTTCTCTTCGAGGGCATTCTTCATCCGCATCGTCACGAACCCGATGGCATGCGGCTCCGTCAATTCCGCCACAAGCCCAAAATCGTGCCCGTTCTCCTCGTCGAGATGTGAAATTCCCCTCCGCTCGTCATCGAGGTAGAGACGGAGGAAGAACTCGAGGAAGAAGGAGGAGAGGTAGAGGAAGCGGAGGGTGTCGGATTCGCGGACTTTGAGGCGCTCCATACGGATGTCCCGCAGGACCGAGGCGAAGAATGCTGGGAAGAATAGAGCACGTCAGTCGTCGTTTTATAGCGGGGAAGAGAAGCGACTCACGGTTGAAGGCCGACTCGACAAACTTCCTTGACGTCTCGTACAAGATACGCACAGCTTCAGGTCGCAACTGCGTGGCAGGCGGAGCCAGGTCGTCGTCGATGCGGACCTTCTTGGCCTTGGTGCGCTTGATCTTGTCCAGCGTCGCAGACGGGCCTTCCGAGAGCGTCGACTGCTTGTGAAGGATATACTTCCGGCCATTCTGCAAAAGCCCCGTTGTCAGAAGCGATCGATGATGACGGAAAGAAATCGAACGAACCGACTGAACCGCGATAGTCGTTCCGAACCTCGAATGCCTCGACCCCTTGAGCGCAAACTCCCTCCCTCCCTGCGTCTGCTCTAAATCCAGCAGCTCCTTCAGCCGCGTATTTTCGACTTCCTTCTCCGGAACCATCAGCTCGTCCGCCCTGACGCCCCTGTACAGGAGGTGCAATATATCCAGGACGACCATGTTCCAGGGCGCGCAGTCGGACGAGTCGGCGTGCGCAGACATGGCAAGCAAGAGGTCGAGGATCCCTTCGCGCGAGAAGGAGGCGATCAGGTCGGACTGGAGGGAGGATTGCTCGATTGCTGAGGCGGAGGCGGAAGAGGCGGGCGTGGCGCGGTCGGTCAGGTAGGCGAGGTTGCGGAAGACGTGTAGGATGAGCGAGATGATGTTCTCGTCCTTGTTCGTGCGGTCTCTGCGGCAGAACGGGTCAGCAAGGTCGAGTAACGTCAGAGTGGGTCGACTCACCGCCTGCCCTTCTGCAACGAACCCGCCAAAATGCTCATCATGTGCCTCAGCACGCCCTCCTTGAGGATGGCCGCCTTGTAGCCTCGCTGAGCGTCGATGAGCGTAGCAAAGTCGCGCGACTGCTTCAGCTCGCCAAGCAGTTGGGCATCGCGCAGCTCTTCCGCGACATTGATCGGCCAGGTCATGGCGCCAATCAACTCGACTGCGTGGAGCAAATTGCCGTCAGTCTGGGTTCATTTAAAAAGAACCGGAAGACGCGAACGAACCGCAAGCCAGGGCGATGCGGTCTCCCTTCGCACCCGATCCCAAAGTCGTCTTGAGAATCGGGATCAAGTCGGTCTTGAGCACGCCGATCTCGTGGAAGATACGCGCAACGGTTCTGTCGTCGTCCCTCTCGTCCATACGCCAGAACCGCTTCAAGTCCTTCAGACATCCTGTGCGAAGGGCGAGTCGAGGAGGGTTAGTCCGCCGTGACGTTCGCATGGCGGACAGAGAACGCCAGCGCACCGATAACCTGGTCACCGAGAGAGTACGCCGTGTAAACCTGTCCGTCCTCGTCTAGGAACTCTTCAAACCCTCCAAGAGCGGCGCAGATGGATGAGATGGGGGGGTGAAGCGCCGCTCGTTTCCTGGGCGCGCGAGCGCGTCAGCGGTCCGTGAGTACTGAAGGAAGGGTGATACGTACCGCTGCTGGGCCGTCATCGGTGCGCCGCTATCGCTCCATCCCGATTCGAGGTCCTCATCAAGACCTGCTCCTCGACCAGCGCTCGCCGCGTCCTCGTCCGAGTACGGGTTGTAAGACTCCGGTTCCGAGTCGTCTGAAGCGTAGCCCTTGTGCTTGGGCATCGCAGCGGACGTGTGGGAGCGGGGCAAGCGATGGAGAGGTTGGCGACGAGGACGCGATCAGGCGCGGCGGGACGTGTTGTGAGGCGAGTCGGCGAGAACGAGAAGGTAAGAGGCGTGTGGGAGGCGTGCAGGAGCACGAACGTGCCCTGGTCGAAGGAGCGCGACAATGCGAGGTGAGCGGGCGAGGAGGAGGTGAGGAGTGAAGTGTAGCGGACGTCAACAACCGGGTCTCTCGCTTCCTTGTGCCGACAGACTGCTTGAAAAGATCCTTCACCACGTATGCTGCTCATCAGGCTTTGGCGCGGCCTGCGGGAAAGTACCGGTGAGGCACTACAGAAACCTGCGGGTGTACATCTTCGCTCGTCAAGCATCACGACGTCGTACTGGGGTCTAGCCGAGCTTAGTTGATGCGATATGTATACCCAAAGCAACGAACGTGGGAGCAGCCCGACCAGTGTCGCCTCGAGCGTCTCGTTGACATCCAGCTCTGCGAACAATACAGCTGCCGTTCCTAGGCGGATCGGCAGGAAGAGCGAGTAGAGGTGGACGCGACAGGAGATGAGTGAATCGCACGAGGGCAGAAGGGCTGCCTGAAGGCGGAAGAACCGGTGTGCGAGGGAGGAGGCCGCAAAGGCCATTGGCACGCGTGTGCTCGTCTCCTTCGACCTCTGACGGAAGGCGCGCAGCTGACGCAGCTGTGGACCTCTAGTATTGATGGAACGGGAGAAAGCAAAGGAGCACGAGCAGCTGGATGCCGCAACTCGTTGTGTTCCGCGAGGAGGTCGGCAGGAAGGTGGTTCCCGAACTCGAGCGTGACGTACTCGACCTGCCGGGCGACAGAGAGCAGATCAGTCGAGTCCCTCTGTGCCCTGAAAGCCCCAGCGAGACTAGTTGAGCCCACCTCGTCTTCCTCCCATTCGTCCGGACCCTCTCCCTCGTCCGTCTCGAGCTCGACGAGCATGTCGCGCGCTGGCATGGCTTCGACGCGCCGCCATTTCGATGTCAGGACAGGCTCGGCGGGCTGCAACGGCTGCGCTGCGCGTGTGTCGGGTTGAGGAATCGCCATCGCTTCGAGGTGTTGAGTGAGGATGAAGGGGGAGATGCGGGACGAAGCGGGCAGCGAGGCAAGGCGTGTAGCAGTCGTACGTGCTCGCAGACGATGCCCAGCCAGTCAACTAGCGCTCAGACAGCGGTAGTCGCTGCCGAAGCCTCCCCTTCTCCTCCTCGTCGCCTGCTTCCACGAGAACACGTTGACGACCTCGCCGCCGCCCGAGCTGACCCCGATGCTATTCCTGATGCCTTCACTGCACCGCCTGTGTTCCCCACGCCCGGCCCCACGAAGGCTCGCGCGCTCGTTCGCCTCCTCGCCATGTCTCGCAGCGTTGTTCGCTCGCGCTGGAAGCGAGTAACGGAACGGGCGAACTGGCTTATCTGAGGCGTCCAGCGCTCTCTCCTGCATTCCTGCTCACTCACTTAAGCCGCTGCCATGTCTGCTGCTCTCTCCTAAGGCCTGACCGCAGGATTCAGCCTTGTTGGAAGAGTTCCCCTCAAGAATCCTGACCTCGCGGCGCGAGCCCCTTCTGCTTCTCTTGCACGCAAATCGGACTGACATTCTGCTCGACGCAGCTCCATCGTCTTCCCCGTCGCCTGGGCACTTCTCACCCCTCTGCCCGTCTGGCGATTCGCTGTCCGCCGCTCTCGCATCGCCGTCCTCATCTGCCCGGCTGTTGTGATCGCCGTTCGCGTCGCCACAATCCTCATACGAGCACCCGAAGCGAACGGCAATTATGCGACAGGCCTGTTCACTGCCGAACAGGTGGGTGGGTGCTCTCGTCCTGTCGCCGCTTTCTCAGCCTCGGACTCTCGCCCTCCCAGATCCTCCTTCTGATTGGACTCATCTCCCTCTGTGAACCGCTCATCTCGCTCCTCCGCTTCCATGTCTGCCGATACTGGACCCCGTCGCCCTCGGATGGCCCGAAGGAGCGCAAGACGGCGCTCGATCGCCTTCTTACCCTTCTTCAACTCGCCTTGATCGCCGCCATCGTCCTCGGATGCGTTGTGAGTTGCGATTGTCGCGTTTGGCCAGATTGAAAGATCTGACTTGTCGTTGGTCCAGTCGGGTGGCCAGACGAATGCTGCCATGACGGACCCGAGCAAGGTCCATTCGCTGAAGCACTACCGGTGCGTCCCGTCGAGCCTTCTGCCTTGCGCTCTCAGCCTAGCCGCTTGCCTCACAGCTACGCGACCCTCGGCATCACGCTCTTCGTCGCCGTTCTCTCGCCCATCATTGCAGTCGTCGTTCCGGCGCAGAACGGGCTTCCGATGATTCCGGTCTTCGTCCTTATTGGTTGCGAAGCGTGCTTGGTCAGTTGCCTTCCGCGCACTGCTGCCGCGCGCATGAGCTGACGCACGCTACTCTCGCAGATTGTCCCCTCGGTCTACAAGCTCACAATCACGCTCCACCCCGTCTCGCTCATCTCGCACGGCGCCAAAGCCGGCTTCTACATTTCCTCCTGCGTCCCCAAAGTCGTCCTCGTCGTCCTGTACTTCGGCTTCGACGTCGAGCGGATGTTAGACGTCAACGTGGGGACGTGGAAGGACAAGGTCGAGAAGAAGATGCAGACGGGCAAGTGGGCTGGCGCGTACACCACGAAGGAGGAGTACGAGTCGCGCGAGGTACCGCATCAGCGGACGGCGGACGGCGGAAGCGATCTCGAGGAGGGCAAGTCCTGAGGAAGCGGCTGACGGCTGCATGTAGACGGCTTGCGCCTATTGCATCGTGCACAGGTACATTAGACTTTCGCTTCGAGCGGCGCGTTGGCCGAGCGTGCAGCAAACGCTTCGTCCTCTAGCAAGTCGACCTTCGCAATCGGACCCATCCATCGTCTGGAGGGCAAAGTCACGCGACGAAGAAGCGAAGCGCCAGAGCCAGCAGCGGTAGCGAGAGAAGGAGAGAGAAAGTGAAGGGTGTCGTGTCGTGGTCGTTTCACCAGCCAATGAGTCCAAAGATCCAAAGGCAGTTACAGAGAAAGGGGAAAAGTCCGTCCTGCAGCGTCATAAAGGGAGGGGAAGTCTAAACCACGAGATGGCAAAATAAGTACTCCGCAACAGGAACGAGGAGGAGCGAGAGCGGGGCGGGGAGTCAACGGGGGGTATGGAAAGGCGAACGACCCCTCGAGGAGCTGGCTCTCCCGTGGGCAAGGGCGGCGAGGACGGAGACCGCGTGAAATGGGGTTCCAGAAAGGAGGCACTTAGGCGACGCAAGCACCCTTGGCGGCGTCGTAGGTGAAGCCGTCCTCGCACGACCAGATCTCGCAAACGCCGGCAACGCAGCCGACAGCGGCAACACCCTCGATCTGGGTGCAGTCGACGCCGCCCTCCAACGCGCAAGCACCGCACTGCTCAATGTTCGACTGTGAGAGCGTGAGGAAGAGTCAGCAGCGGCTCGAGAAGGTGGAGCGACCGGAACGTAC